>JAQPZY010001450.1:2100000-2365000 GCA_029931535.1 Margaritifera margaritifera | reverse complement strand
AAACTATTTCAACAGTTTTTGATGCAAATGCAGCAGATGTTGCGTGGATTTTAATGGCAACTTTGGGCATCTTATTTGTTATATCCTGTAGAAAAAAGGAGTTAAGTGCCAATCCCAAGGACACAGCGAGACAGCTGACCCAGGCTGTCATTGGCAAGCATTGAACCCTCGGCCTTAGGATTACAAGTCTGATGCTCTTCCAACTTAGCTACTGTGGATAAAAGCAGCAGAGAATTTAGCTTTTCGTTGCAATGATACAATGGCAGTATTCAGTATTCCTCGCAGTAATTTACAGAAATATATCTGCTAATATTTTGCAACATACAATACATTAATTATTCTCATGAAATCATTCAACTTGGATTTTTCGAAAATACAGTGGAATCATTTTCAAATTTAATAATCTAGATAAAACATTATTGCTAGAACTACTACTCGTACTCACTTCATGTGAATGATTGTGAGGCCAGTTTTCTCTTCTGAACCTAAAATAAAGAGGATGGAATTAATTGTCATTATTATGTACCATATTTTTTTAGGATGCAAACATTTTGATGAAAATTATTATTCTTGAAGTTTGTTCTTCTGTGCATTGTTGTATTACTGGTAAGTATTGTAGTACATATTTCTTTAGGTTGCAAAAATGTTGATTAAAAATATTATTCTTCTAAATCATATAGTGAAAATTTTGATTTATCATTTCATTGATTGAGAAACATATTGCTCTTAATGTTCCTGAAAAAAGCCAAGAAATCTGCAGAACACTATGTCCTAAATTCAATAGGGATATAATGTATGTTATATGATTTTCAAAAATGTTGGCATGAAACCGTTGCACAGTTGAAAACAATGATGACACCACCATTGCCCCCAGAAAAGTGATACCTACTGTTTATTTCACTATCTGCAAATGTGAGACAATAATTATAACAAGACTCAAACAATAATAACTACAAATATGCTCAAACAGCATGGTAGAAGGTTACCTTATGCTGAAGCAGAATACTTATAAAGAGCACTAACCTGATTAACAACGTTTTTGCAATAAATGTATTAAAAACAATATCACAATATCATCTTATTTCAACATGTTATAAAACTGTCTTTGGATGATAGTGAAACCTACTTTCAGATCTTCGTTTGCAGCAGAGTGTGTGTGTGTATATATATATATATATATATATATATATATATATATATATATATATATATATATATATATATATATATATATTGCATTGCATAATCTGTTTCTTACCCCATTTATAGTCAAGCAATATTTTCCTGAATTTGAAATTTTCAATTTGTCCAAAAATCTCATAGTTGCATGCATCTATGCTAAATGCCACATAAACATTCCTGTTTAACCAAGACACATCAATGCAGCATTCAACTCCAGTACAAGTTGGATCTATGTTGCATTTAACAGCTTCTGGAAGTGCTGGCAATTTCAAACTGACTGGGCATTCTGAAAACAAAATAGCCTGATATATATAATATAGTAGTGTGTCTCTATGCACAAATCAGTTAGTCATTATTCAGCTACCCATCCATCCCAAAATCACTTTCTCTATCCCATAACCCTGTCCTTACAATTAAATCAAATTTGTAAAACTTTGCCATAATCCCCAACACCCCAAATACAATCATATCTTACATTCTTTAAGTTTCTAGCACAAACAGTATAATAATTACAAAACATTAAAACTAATGCACTTAAGAACATGGATTGTTTTCAACCCACCCACTCCACCACTATGGAGAGCAAATTTGGTGAAATTATGTCCCCTGTCTAGCATGTTGAAGTAATACAGTAGTATTCATTACTTTAATATGTAACCTTGCTTTGAAGATATGACCCAAACTGTGATACCATCACATCTTCCAATAGATATAAATACATTTACGAAGGTTAATAACTCTTTTCTAAACAGCTGTAGACTTAAAGGTAAAAAATGACACAATGAAAACATGACCTATGACTCTGAAGACAGAGTCCAAAATGTGGTACATAACACACCCTCTCATGCTGATACATAAGTGTACCAAGTGTTATTGAGTTAGCTCAATATGGCATAAATGTTACAGTGATATAGAATGCATATCATATCAGATAAATGATTCACGAATGGACAGACAAAAAAAGCAAATACTATGCCCTCCTGCTTTTCAAGAAAAGAGGACCAAAAATTTAGTTTGTATATTTGAAATGTATTATCAAATCAGAGACATTTATTTAAGACTGTTGACCAACATTTAATGAGGAATATTATATTTCCCAACACGATATAATTGTAAAATATGCATGTACATTCTCATATACTATATTTATGTGGGTACAACACACACCAAATATAACTTGCACTCAATTTTTTGAGCCGAATTAGATTTTTTCCACTGTAGAACAATAAACTAAGCTCTAATAAACCACATACCATTCTTCCAATTATCTTGAGCAGGGAAATATAGGTTGCTGCTTCTATTACACTGTGGAGCTTTGAAGTATTTGTCTAATCCTATCTGTTCTGCCAACAAACTGATTGCAGATATCCACAGTGAATTGGCACCTTCTGTTAGGTGGCCTATGCCATGATCAGAAATCCATCTTTTGAAAGAGAAGTCTGAAAATGGATAAAAGAGACAAGATATGTTATGATGCATACTGTAGCATGTATGTCACACAATGAGTTTGTAAAGTATATATTAAATACATATGTTACAAAATGTTTTAAAATTATCAACCTTAATAAGAGTGCTTCAATAAATATCTAAGTTTGTGAAGATCATGAAAAAACACACAAATTAATTTATTCCTACAAAACTTTGAAAATCCAAATTGAATGAGGCCATGTATGTATGTTTTACGTATTGAAAAGAATATTATTTTACAACCAAAAAGGTCTATACACTATGAAAGCCTGACATCATTTCTACAAATACAGATAATTATTATATACAGTTAAATACAGATCCGAGATTTTCAAGTAGCTCAGACCTCCTGTAGCAAACTAAATCCCCAGATCGCACATCATCTCTTCATGAGTTCAGAGTTTTATGTATCTCCACAAACCACTTTGAGCAAAGCAGACAATAAGAGTCCGCTTAACATCTGCACTCAACAAGTAATTGGTCCAAGTTTTTCTTACACACTTTGGCTTTCCAGCCAGACTACAAAGTACTTAAGAAATGTCAAAAGTTCAACTTGGTTACTTTATGGTTTTCATTAGTTGATTCTATGATGAGAAAGCTTGGCCATTTGCATTGACTCCGAACAGTTTCTTTGTCTATTCCATTTTAGAACAAGTCTCCTAGTATTGACTGTTTGTTTGCTGTGTTTACCCATAATGGAAGAAGATTAATTAGTCACCTGTGCTCTGCACCTGCCTTGGAGCCCAACAAGGGGAAAGAGATTTACACTGATTTGTTGCAATACTAATGTCAGGCCAACACAATACCTGAACAAAGGAGAATCATTTCTAGATTGACACTTGCAATGTCCTTTATAATAATCCAAAGAAAACCATATAGGTTTCCCATTGTCATAATGGTGACATTAAGAGTCAAAAGACATATGGAAAGGAAGTCATCAGTGAAACAGTGTTGGGAATTATCGTTACAAGCCAATTGGTCGGACTGAGCCATTCTGACCACTCGTCTAGCCTGAAGTTGAGGCTGACATAGTGTGTTGCACTGGAGTTGCAACAACCCAGCCTCTCCTATACTCTACGAGAATGATCTCTTCCACCAACATGGGACACAACACATGGCAAATAGGTTCCCTCCAATAGATACTTCTTATGACATGCAGGAGGGTGCATAGGGGCTATTATTCATCCTCAAGACAGCAAGGAGGACTGGCTAATCAGACCTAGAAACAGCATTGATTATCAATATAGTTATACTGATAAATAATTTATTTTTAATCATTTCACAGGGTGTAAAAAATTAATTCTAAAAGGGGGCAGCTATACATGATGTGGGCCTATACAATACTACGCACAACATTAGGTCATGTGCATGAAATCACAGAAGCCTGATTTCAGAAAATCGTAATAAAATCTTTCCTATTGATATGTTATGAGGCCTTTTCCCTTTATATTGTACTATCATGATCTGCTAGTGAGAAAATGAATGTGAACAGAGTTCTATACTTATGCACATGGCTATGCTACATGCTCCTTTCCTTCTTTCCAACATAATTATCTGGGGAAAAAAAATTACATTTATTGCAAACGTAACACAAACAAAATGCCAGTCTCGTGACATTTTCCCAATTATTGACTTTGACCTCTGAGTTTCATCAAAATATCTTCAGGGGTTCAATAGTGAGTATCCCTTGTTGTGAACTTGACATTTGAGGCATGGGGTATGGCCGTGAATACAATGTCATGTCAAGATATATTAAAGGCTAAAATTACATTAACATAGCATCATTGGTTTAAAAGTTATATCCATAGATAGATATAGGTCACTGAGTTATATTTTTCCTTGATGTAATCTTGACCTCGTGGCAGGGAGCATGGCTACAGTATGTGACACACTGTAAAGTCATGATTTATACCTGGTTCAGGTTTCATTAAAATATCTTCAGTGATTCAAAACTTATACTCTAATACTCTGCATAGTTGTTAGTTTCAGCCACAGTTCTTTCATTTAATACCAGGGGTAAATATTTAAAGAAGAAATCTTTTGTTTTTTTTCCCTCATCCAAAACGAAAGTACATGTAGGGCCAACACTTTCAGTGAACTCTGTGGCTTGCGGAGCATGTGGCTCTCTTGTCCACACTGCACTGTCTTCATCATCTGATTCTATCTCAATTTCTGACAGACTGGACAAAGACAATAATTCAATGTCACCGCCAACACTTCCTAAATCAATATCATCAATTTCATCCTCCGAAAAATCTAAAAATTACAATTCCGAATTGCTAGCGAAAGCCATTGTTTCCAATGTCAACAACCACATGTGATAACTATCACATGGCAGAAAATTCCAGAAAATCCATGTATTTAGTAGCCATATTTAGTATATGACATCTTTCATAGCAAGAACCATCATTGTTTAATTCTATTTTGATTGGTTAAGTGACCTTTTACTGCTCATTACTGACGAATAAGATTATTTGTAACATGAACATAAAGAGCTGAACTATCCTTTATTGAGGTCTGGGGCACATAACCAGCAAGTGGATATATCCGCTATGGCGGATAGTAGTGCTTTGTTTATAAGGGGATTTATCAGTCACTGTGGAGGCAAGGCACATGTATGCATCAGATATATATGTCAGTCGAAGTTAAAAAGTTAAGTGGTTCAGAAGTTATATTCCGGACAAGAATAACAAACAAATGTTAATGGATGGATGGGGTGGAGAGATAATGCCACAAGACAATAGACCTAACTTAAAATGGGCGTATAAAAATCAAAAGCACTGGAATGAACGTTTTACAACAAGCATATGTGGTAGATATTAGGCCCGAAGTGGAGTTGATTTTTTTTAAAAAATCTTTGTAAATCCAGCAACATTTTTTCCTGAAGCATTGATTGCCTGTTGTATCAATAATCAATTTTAGCTCTTTGATCAATTTATCTTTTAACGGGACATATCCTCTATTGCAATAATCCATCTGATTATCAAATAACAAGGTTTCTTTATTTATTTAGAACAAAAGAAAGCTAGACACTTACTTCCAGCTTGGATAGTTGCAGACATATCGCATACAGGCTGGGGGATTTCAGTGCCTGTCATGACTGGAACCTTCAACAAACAACTTCCATCTTTTTCAAAGCAGGCACCAACTTCTAGATCAACTATAAATTTCTTCTCATTTGGTGGCTTCTTTATGGAATAGCTGCAAATGGTGAAATATGTTAATGAATATTTACTTTCAACTGTCAGCCAATGCAATGGCAATATTTTGATTTGTTACATATGCATGTAATTATATAAGACAATTAAAAATACCTCAATAGGTTTTATCTCTTCATTTGACTATAGATATGGAAAACTTGCTTTTATTTTAACAAACACACCCTACCTGAAATCTGAAAATATGGTAAATATTAACTTAACATTTAAACCATAATTAAAAGTTTTGTATTAAAAATATTATTTATAACTTAGCATTATTCGAATTTAGATTTTGCCACATGTGATGATATAAAGATTATATTTAGTTGTGCCAAGTTTTTGATATATAATACACTTGGAACTCTTTATAAAGCTGTTGTTGGGAGCCAAGAAGTCGATCCAGGAGCTATCTGAGACCTTAAAACCATTTTATTCAAAAACTATTGCTGGTAACACCATACTCTGAAATGTGTTGAGGTGTTTTTCTCCCCACCGTCTTTAACCAGATATAGTAATTGACCCATAAAAATAATAAGGCTGATTACAACAACGGTGTTATATTGTAAACACAAAATGAACAACTTAAGTCCATATTCATGAAGATGAATAAAAAACCTTTGATAAAACAAGCTGTACATTCCACTGTCATTTTTAAAGCCATGTTGGTGGTGTAAATACACAAAAGTACCTCCATGTACAAGGTCCCAATTCCATTTACTTTCAAATCATGTTTATTCCTCTTCAAACATTGATGAAAGTTTTCTTGCACAAGGTATTTAAACAGCGCTGATTTCATGAAGTGTAACCAATCATAGTTATGTATGACCACTGATAGATAAAGCAATTCAAAGGTTTAAATAGCTGTTCATAAACAGGTAGCATATATGCAAATTGACAGATTAATGGATAAACGAATGTCTGTTTGTCAAACAGGAAAGCTACCATTTACATAAGAAAGTTGCCATTTATCCGATATAATAATTCCTTTCTTAACTATTTCTCATCCTAAAGACAAATTCTGGAGTCATGCTGTATACCATGATTCAAAGAACCATCAGTTAAATAGTCTCGACTATGTGTGCATGTGTGTGTGGTTGTGTGTTTCATGGCATGTAATGTGCTTGTTTGAAAAATATTAAGATGAGATGATCAAAAAGACTGGTTTTGAATGTGCAGTGTGAAATACTTACTCCAATCTCAAGATACTGAGTATTGTTACACTTTCTTTCTTTCCTGTAAATCATATGAATTGGAAAATGAAATTACTAGAATCACAAAAGAGTAAAGATTATGATACAAATACACTCAAGCTTGTTAACACAGACACCACTAATCCAAATGTGTCTTTACAAAAATGACAATTATCAGATGCAGATTTGATGTAGTTTAAAAAAAATTTTATTCAAGAAAACATCTTCACATATTATTCAAAAGAATGCAGTATCTGAGGATTCAGTAGAAAGCTGCAAGCTATTAAAAACTGTCTACACCAGTACAAAGAAATTCTGACAAAATCAATATTTGTCTACTGATTTTAAGTGGACAGATCACTAACATAATCTTGTACACATACTTAATTCCAGTGTATGCAAATAGCATAGTGAGCTACCGGTATATAATAAGTGTGGTTGTGATCCATGTATTTGTCTGGAAGACACTGATTTTATTTTATGAAAGTCTGCACTGCCAAAAATGCATGCATTTCCCAAACGATAATATCATAAAATGCAAGTCAAAAAGGTAATGTCAAAAGAACATTTTTTCTAATAGAATGTGTTCATCCGTTTTGACATGGCCACATGTACAATACCTATTGTTAGAAAGATGATTTGAGAACAAATCGTTATTACTACATTTGGTTATCAATCGCATATGGTGGCTTTAAACCACCCTAACACCAACATAATAATATAATGGAGTTAAATGTTCATCCTGATATTGGTAAAATGTTCCACATCTGAATTGTTGAAGGCAAAAATGAATTTTGATTCAAGGATGTCCACCACAGAGGAGCTGCACAGTATGTGACGATCAAGTGATGTAAGACTTATTGTCAACAACAAAGACTCGAATTACATCTTAGAATCATTCTGGAACAAGACCATGGTGCGTTTTAAACAACTGAATTAGTCTGTGCTTGAAACATCGAGAATTCACACTCTTCACCCAGTTTCCTCATATAGCAGTGTTAGGGGCACACACTATTGGTAGCATGTTACTGTTCTCAGAGTTTCCAAATTTATTGTTTCCAATGGTTGTTTTTCTTGCATAGTCAAGTTATCTCAGATATAACCAGCACAATCAGAAGTACATATCTAAGATGTATGTATTCTTTCTAAAAACAAATGATCCAATCTATATTTCAATCTTTCAAGTATTAACTTTCTCCCAGGCCTTTTCAGACAAATACTTTACATGTGCATGCCAAGTGGCCACACCAGACAATATAATTCCTAACCATTTGTTTCGATACTTCCTGAATACCTTTGCCAGACACCTAAAGGTCACTAGCCACTGTCAGACTGGATCAGACATGCATTTTTTTAATGTGTAAATATATCATTTTACCCACTTCATTGGGATTTTCAATGATTATATTTAATGTAGTATCATTGGTGAAAAGCCTAATTGATGACTATATCATTTAATGTTTTGAAAATCAGGTATTCAGAATAACTTTGCTTTTGCAATGATAAATAATGTTCAAATCACGATAGCACACTACCTTGAAAACCAATATTTGTAAGTTTAACAATTAATCACGAATGCCAAACATGATCAAATGCTTTACTTATATAAAAGAAACCAGTTCTAACCTCCTTTCCCTGATCCAGAGCTAAGCAAATCACATCTAATAACTGATGTGTTGCTGAGTCACCGGATGTATAACCTGATTGATTTGATGCAATTAAATTATGCTGAACAATATAATTACATAAATAATTATACACACAATTTTCAAATACCTTGGACAAAGTATAAAGTAGTGATAGTAGACTATAATTTGAAACATTTGTTCTATATCCTTTATTCTACACCAACACCACATTTGCAAGTTGCCAAGAAGCGGGAAATATTGATATTTTAAGAGAAATATTGACACAGCATGTACCTGACTGAACCTGCAAAGAATTTACTTTTCATAGTACAGTATCTAATAAGAAAAAAATACACATTTTTACAGTCACTGTGGTAATGCTCAATAACTTAGTTGTGTCCTGCTCATTAAAGAGACTGCACCAGCTGCCACACAGACCAATTGCCAGATGATGTACACATAGCCAAAAATAAGCAGTGTTTGTCAGCTGGTACAATACTGCAACTGGTGCAGTCTCTAGCAGCTGCTCACTTGTACGTTCTTCAATTCCGAGTACTAGTGATTAATTCAACTTCACTACTATGCAAATATTATTATTCTCTGTGAATTATTTACTTTATCTAGTGATAATTAGTGCATTTTTTAGTAAGATTTCTACATTTGTTGCTCATTCATTCAACCACACGAGTAAAGCAACTGTGATGCAAATGAAATTTAAAACAATTTTGATATTATTCCTATGAAATATAAAATGACAATTTTATATTTAGTGACTAAAACCACCAGGGAAAACTGTGTAAAAATAAATATGCTTCAAGTGACTAGACAAAAAAATAAAATAATCATTTTAATGTGAACTCACCCCATTCATAGTCAATGAGAGAAATGCTGATATTGAATTTATCCAATCCACCAGTAACTCTGTAGTTGCATGTGTCAATGTCCAGATATACTCTAAATGACAGTCCAATTTTATCCACTTCCACACAGCAATCAATACCAGTGCAGTGTTCAGGAATGTGGCAATCCATTGCATTTGGCAGCGAGGGTAGATTCACAAAGCTCAGTGGACACACTTAAATAAAAATGGATATAAATTGCACTAGAATACAGAAAATCTTAATATGAATGTCCTTACGTTGCCACTGCACCTGGTCAGTATATGCATGACACAACATTCTTACTATTACTGAGAATTCACTAATTTGGACTAAAATAAACTGATGTGGTTTTCCTCAAAAATGACATCTTCAACAGTATCTACATTTTTGGTTTAGATAAGGGGTCTTAATGTTTCAACAAAATGATTACTGTTAACTGAATCTTTAAATTTGTGGTTTGAAGTAACCAAAAAATATCTGGTACAGAACATTATTGTACTTACCCTTACAATTAAGCTGGCAGAAGGTTGGGCTATGTGTTGTGCCATCACTATAGGACCCAACCAAAATATGACTTCGCTATGATGCACCAAAGATCCAAAGTAAAAGGAGCAGAATGTAGTGTGAAACTGCCAGAAGATGCATCTCATAACATCATCCAAAGAGGAGTGATTCAAATAGGCCCAAGATGTAGCAATACCTCTAACTTCATGGGCTTTAATTCTTGTAAAAGGTCCCTCTCAGTGAGGGATTAATAAGCTCTCTTGATAGTGAGGACAATCACCTGGAAATAGTGGCTGCAGAAACATCAGAGGAACCCTTAATAAGTAGGAATAAATGCTTGAAACCCTTCATTCACCCTAAAGAAGAAGCCAAATGAAACCTTGAGGCCCTAATTGGGCAAAGGAGCCTCACCTGCACAGATACAACTGAGACTGGGGATCTCAATAGGAAGTGGAGCTAATAAAGTTAGCTGATTCTTAGCTAGAAACCCAAGTGAGACTAAATCATAATTAATGTTGAAATATATAAACAACATTTTTCCACTGACAAGGTATGAAAGTTCGCTTCTCCTCACAGACACTAAGGAGAGCAGTAAAACAGTCTTAAGGGTAAGGTTCTCGAAGGAAGCTTCACTCAAGGATTTGTGAGGGGTTTTTGAAAATGCCTAAAGAATACACGAAAGATTCCATATAGGCATTAGTGAGTGAGATACCAACCTCTAAAGCTCAAAATAAATGATGAGATCAGAAAGATGAGGGTTCAACCCAATGGCGGAACCCCTAAAGAGTTAGAAACAGCTGCCCTATAGCCCTTGACAGCGGACACAGAAAATTATCTTTCCTCAAAAAGGAAGACAAGAAAATCTGCAACTCCACTCAAAGAGGGACAGCTAGGGTCAACACATTTCCTACTGCACCAATAACAGAAGATTCTACACTTTGCATCGTAAACCCTGGAAGTAGATTGCCTCCAAGCCTGGACAATATAGTTGGCAATCATGCTCAAACACTGGTCCTGGCAGATTGATTGCTTGACATGAACCAATCATGAAGGTGGAGAATCTGTGGGCTGTTGTGGAGGAGAGACCCCCTGTGCAGCGACAGCAGGTCCCTCCACTGCCATAATCTCCTGGGATCGTCTAACAGGTTGAGCAGGTAATTGAACTACAACTGTTTGGGGCACAGGGGGGCTACCAGAATGAGCCAAGCAATGGAGATCCTGACTTGGTAGAGCACCTGCAGAATTATTTTCAAAGGTGTGAAGGCATATGCATACAAATGATCCCACTTCAGACTGAAAGCGTCCCTAACCAGGCCCTCTGATCTGGTACTTGAGAGACATAAAAGGGGAGCTTGTTGTTCAGTCTCATAGTGAACTAGTCCACCAAGGGTCTCCCCCACATTTGGAAAAGTGAAAGTGATGCTACCGACTGGTGCAGAATCCATTCTGTGAGGACTACACAACCTCATCTGGACTGTCAGCCAGGATATTCCTATTGCCCAGAATATGGTAGACTTGGAGAGAGATATCCTCTGAGGCTGCCTATTAGAGGAGGTTCCAGACTTCCATGCAAAGAGAAGGAGCATGTCTACCTCCCTGACACCTGAGGTACACTACTATTGACATGTTGTCTGAGGTGACCATAACGCAATGACGCCTTATGAGAATGACACCACCCACCACCACCCCCGTAAGGCTAAAAATACTGCCTGCATTTCCAATTTCTTCCCTGGACCAAAATCCCTTAAGAACTTCACCCTTTGTGAATTGGGACTCCTGTCAGAAACCTGTCCTGATTTATCCACCAATGCAGGTGGTGAAAATCAGATCCCAGGGGGATCTGAGCTGAAAGAGGATCCCTTGTGTGGTATCCAGTTTGCTAGAAGCAGGAACTGAAGAAGGCACAAACAAAGTCTTCCTAAGGGAACCAAGTCCACAGCTGAGTTCAGAGTCCCCAGGAGTGAGAGGTAAAGGTGAGCCAACAAGGTCTTGGCCAGAAGAGCTATTATGAGTGGCATGATTTGGTTAATCCTGTCTGGAGGAACCCAAACTCTCCCTAGGCTGGTAAGCAAATTCATCACCACATATATGAAGTCCTGAGAAGGGATGAGATTCGACTTCTCTAGGTTTGGAAAAGACCAAGACAGGTCACCATGGACAAAGAGATGGACAGGTCCTTCAGAAGAGAATATCTGATGATGTTGTGCATCGACCAGTCATCAAAATATTGGAGGATAATGACCTCAAGTGGGCTGCAACTACCCCCATCATCCTGGTAAAAGCTCTGGGGATGGAGGTGAGGCCAAATATAAGAGCTCGAAATTTAAATACCTCCTGGTTGAGACAAAACTGGAGGTATTTTCTGTGTGGAGGGAAGATAGAGATGTGAAGGTACACATCCTTAAGATTGATGGAGACTGCCCAGTAGCAGGGCATTATGGCATTCCTGACCAAGGTGATAGTTTCCATCACAAAGCATCCTTCTAGCAGAAATTTGTTTAAGGTGGAAAGGTCAATTATGAGCCAAACATTTTCTGCCTTTTTTGACACCATAAAGATCCGGGAATAGAAAGCCAGAGTCTGGTCATTTTTCCACCCTCTTGAGAAGGGTGTGTACCTCTTCCCTTAATTGAGCCAGTTTGGACTGATAACAGAGGATGCTCCTGGAAACGAAGCTGGTAGCCATCCTTTAAGGTGGAATGGACCCACACATCATCTGTGATGCCCAACCAAAACCCCTGAAAAAAGGGCTAGATAAGCTCCTACCAAAACACTGGAAAGAGGAAGACACTGCATAACTGGGTGCAACTCCCTAGGGCTGACCTCCTCCCTCCTTAGTGAAGGAGGAGGAGTCAGAAGACTTTCTGCCTTGTACTTTCTAGTGAACATGCGAAAGGGAGCTTTGAATTGAGTCTGCATGTGAGACTGTTGAGAGTGTTTGATTGAAGAACTTGGGAGACAGTCCCATAGGGCAGTCAGGATTGGCACACATTCTCATGCTGTTTTGAAGGGCCTGGAGCTGATGCCGGGGACCATTGTTGTTGGTCCCTCAAATCCTGGGACATCAAGCAGAGAATGATGCCTCCAAACAGCATCTCCACCACAAGAGGCAATGACCTTAAGACGTTTTTGCTGTGGTCCAGCAAGACCTTCAATGTCTCCAACAGGCATCCCTGCATAGTTGGACAAGCTCCAAAGAGAGGGGCATTGACATGGTGAGCGCATGATGCAATGTTTTTGCTACAGCCTCTAATAAATGCTGAAGCACCACAGTAGACAATAATTCCTCCTTCAAGAGACTGAAGATGGCTGCCAAAAAGATATCGGCATGCAAAGCAATTTGCACAAGTACAGGCCTTAAGCTCCAAGGCCTTCAAGGTTTTAACTGGGAGGCGAGTCCAGGACCCAGCTGATATCCCTACTTGTGATGTTCCGAGTCCAAGGAGGGAGAACCTTAAGGGACCAAGCTGGCAAATGGATTCATTAGCTGGAGACAGAAACCAGCAGCTGAAGCATAGAAGAGGGGACAGACCACCCCTTCTGCTGCTTGGCAAATCCATCCCTGGGAAAACTTCTGTGTAAGCTCCCAAACCATTGCCAAGTGTGGGAGAAACAGAAGGTCTGAATGAGAAGCTGCCCTGAAAGCCTCTCCAAACTGGAGAGAATCTCTCTGTCCTCAGTGCCAGAAGGCTTAGGACACAAGTCTGGGGGAAGGCAGTGGTAAACTTAATTCACTGCCTCATTGAACATCCAGACTTCCTCTTCCAATACCTGGCCCAACAGATGAGAAGGGGCTGGGGACCCCAATGGCGGGGAAGGTATCATCAGCACCCGTTCCTCGGAGAACTAATTTTAGTCCACCATGATGGAAGTAACATCAGTGTCCTGAGCCCACTCCCAAGGCAAGACCCTCCTAGTATGTCTCCCCAGCAAGAGAGATGTTAAAATGGGGTTGCCCTCATCCCGAAGCCACTCATGGGGGGATATTGGACTAACCCTATTAGGACACTTCTTAGGTGAATGGGAATGCTGATCCCTTCTTGATCTAGGAGGTGAGTGGTGGCCCTGCCCCCTCTTTTTTTGTTGGCCCAGGCCAGAGGGGACAGAGCAGGTCCACGACTAGTCACATCTGCCCTACCTTGAAAACATGGGAGGGACATCCATGGCACCATGGGGAGAAGGAAGACTCACTTCCTGGAAAGGGGGCTTCCTACATCCCATAGGGATTTAAAGGGAACATGGACGGGATGCCAATCCAATCCCCCTCCCTAGTCAAGCGCGTACAACCCGACTATCCCAATCGAGATTAAACAGTAACATTGAAATGGGGATGGCATGGTAACAACCTGATCCTTGTCCCCAGAATGATAAACAAATCCCGGTGACCGGGAGGATAGGTGACTGGTCACTAGATAAAGACCAGTCCAGTGACAAAGATCTGATGGAGAAGCCTACATCAGATTTATCTGAACAAGATTGCTGCTCTTCCCTCTTAGGAAGGCGTGATTTGTTAATATCAGTCACCGGGACACCTTAGCAAGAGTCACAACTCACTCTCAGGAGTTTTGCCTCCCTTGGGAGGGACCAAGGATCTATCCCTCATCGGCACTGATATTATTGTAATGAGCATCAGGGATCCTTGTCTCTTAGGTTATCTCTGAACCATGGAGGTTGCAGAATGTTCTTGCCCCACAGAAGCAGTAGTCTTCCCTAACATGGGAAGAGATCCAGATCCCTCCTGGGAACAGACGGGTTCATCCATTGAAGATAAGGAGGAAGAGGGGCCCTTTTTCCTCAACCTGTATGTGTGGCAGCTTTCAGCTAAGTCATACACCTGGTCAGACCAAAGATAACAAATTGGACAACCATCTGTGCATGCACACTCTGTGCTCACTAAGCAGGTGGGGTGAGTGTCCCAAGAAGCCTTCATGTCCCCATACTTGCCCACATAAAAATTTACAAAAATGAACAGAGATAACACTGAAATAAAGCAAGGACTGAGGGGACAAACACTCAGTTGATACAGAAAGGTAAGTGAAATGCCAAAAATACATTTAAAACCGAAACAAAGGAAACTTTTGATGAGCAATATAGCACACATGTAACGCATATGTTGTCCAAGAAAAAAAGGAAGATATTCCGGATGTTGGCTATGATCAAGGAGTCAGACTGGGATCATGTTCTTTTCAATTCTGGCCCTCCAATACTAATTGGAGAAGGAAATAATTAGCTTGGATGGGGGACTATGAGTTACTTAAAAGGAAAGTAATGCAATAGTAGCAGATATTGTATTACTGCTATGAAAATGTTAAGTTTATTAGAAAGAAACTCTGTCTTGTGATATTCATGTTTCATAAAGCTTACTAGTAGATTTATTTGCCTAAATGGACAGTCACTAGAGATTGATATACTTCATACACTGTATTTTACACTGACCATAGTAGGCTCAGAGCAATCATGGGAATCTTTTTCAATCAGAATTTCTAAAAGTACTGATGATGAACCAGAGTAACCTATTAATAATATGTAATTTTATATATGAAAATGAAATATTGCAAAAAACTAACAACAAATCCAAAAAATGACAAAACCAAATGTCTTAAGAATGTGATAAGATCCATAACTTTTTGTTTGCAGTCCACTACTCGTACTCCTATAACCCTATGCCAAATTAAGTGTTATCAACATGCTGTAGGTACTGAGCAAATTATGTAAACCACCTGCCTTCACATCCCAAGGGTTGGGGTTTCTACCTTTAACAGTATGACATAAGTTACACAACTTTACCCATGCACATGCAAAACCAAGTATGGCTGCACAGACTGATGTAATCACTTAGCCACCAAGTTTTCACCCAAAAGAATCATAATAATCATCATCAGTCATTTATTTTAGAGATAAATACTTACAGTTATTCCAGCCACCAACAGATGGGCTGTATGGCTTCCTCTTTCTATCACATGAATGCTCCAACAGATACTGCTTAATGCCCAGAGTCTCCAGAAGTAGTTCCCTTCCAGATCCAGCAAGTTGTTCTGTAACATTGTGTGTTCTCTCAGCCATCCAGGAACTGAGGGAAAAGTCTACCATGGGAAAATTAAAGTTTGTTTTGTAATTTATTCAGCTAAAATGTAGTTAAGAAGTTTTAATCTATTTCCTAAAGACTCTGAAATATAAATAAGCAAGGAATGATGTTATTTTTTCATATGTTAAAAAGATATATTCATTGAATTGTATAGGGCGTCCAGCAAAAATCAATGAAATTGGCACACCAAATAAACAGCTGATGATAAAAACTGAATTATAATCATTCAACAATAATATTATCATAACCTAGAGTTGTTAGTGTACATGAACTGACAAAATACCCCTGCTTCTGTAGCATGAGTCAGTATCTTTGAGAGTGTTTAATTAACCATAGATAGGTGGTCAAAGCAACCCAGATTTTGGTGTGTGTCAAAGCTTAATCCACAGATCCACCTGCAATACAAACTTGTGGGCAATAGGTTAAAAGAAGTTTTAAATTAGAACACAACATCATCTTTAAGTAATGTTCAAAAGCCTGGAAAAGAGGTTAGAGTGACCTACTTTTGATGTGGGAAATGCTTTCTAAGGTGCACTTGATGTGTACATTGGTAAATAGGTGTTTGAAACTAGAGCCCAAACATAATTGTAACCAATTTTTACTAAATCCTTTAAAGTAGGTCACAATGACCCAGTTTTGGTGTATGACATGTTCATCCCAAGATGCACACAAAATATTTGACATCAATAGGCATAATAGTATAAATGTTGCAGCCCAACTAGGGAGGATGGACACAACCTTTTTGACACTGTAAATGAATCCTGAGGAGATCACAGTAACCTACTTTTGTGTGTGACACACATCCATCTAAGAAGCATCCTGATTAGAAGTTTGGCAGCAATAGGTAAAAAGGTATTGCAATGAGAACCCTGAAATGATTTTTAACCAACTGTTATTAAATCACAGAATGTAGGTCACAGTAATGCAGTTTTGGTGCATGACACATATTCATCCCAATCTGAATACTCAGTACAAGTTTGCTGTAAATATGTGCAAAAATAAAGGAGTTACAGCCCAGATAGAAATGATGGATGTAACTTTTTTTAAATTGAATAACTCCTAAAAAGTAGGTCACAGTGACCCAGTTTTAGTGCACAATATATTATGATCACAAGATGCAACTTTACTGGAAGCTTGGTGGCAACAGGTAAAAAGATGTACCATAAAAAGAGCCCAGGAACAACTTCTAACCAAAGGACTAGATTCACTTTTGGTTCAAATTGACCTTACATCAGATTTTAATATTTTTCCAAACATATCTACACTATGGGTACTTCATAGAACAGTTTTGTTTCAACATAAGTATTTGCCGTTACTGTGCTTTTAATGCAAAATGATGTCATATACAGCAGAAAACATCAAATGACGTGCATCAACGTTCTATATATATATATGTAATGTGTTCTGTTTGTGTACTACAGTGTAGTATACATAGATGTGGAAGAGGAAGAAGCTCGTATTCTCTTTTCCATTTATATTTATCAAAACTGACATGTTTCTTATTAGTTATATTATTCTAAAAGTTTCTTCAATATGGCAAACATTTTCTTATTCATTATAAGGCTTTTTACATCAGGTGCCGATGGTTCTCATTTGTATCACTGGGAGTTGTTTTCTTGGTGAAATTATTCAATTTATACCAAAGATTTATTTTAGTAATGTAGTGTAGTTAGTTTTGCTATTTTTAGATTAGTTAAAGATATCGAAGTTACTATTATAGAAAAAATAACAGTAATGTTTCTTCACCTTCATATTAGAACTGGTCACAACAAATACCTGAAATCAGCTTCATTATTGCTTCTATTAGTTGTCTATATCACTGGAAAATATGTGTGAATACTAATATGTATCTACAGTTACATAGAAGTATGTGTGTGTGTGTGTGTGTCTGTGTGTGTGTGTGTGTGTGTGTGTGAGAGAGAGAGAGAGAGAGAGAGAGAGAGAGAGAGAGAGAGAGAGAGAGAGAGAGAGAAAGAGAGAGGGGGTAAAGTTTCTTTAGCATATTTTATTATTAATTCCCTTGCCGCTTGGAAGTTACTGACCCTTACTGTGGCTCTAAGGGTAAAGTAGGGTGATCAGAATGGGTATATATTTCATGGAAGTAAATTATAGGAAGGACACCTGCTCGTATTACATGTCAATGCAATAACATTCATTTTCGTTGAAACAATAGAACATCCCCCTTAACAACACACACACATACTCTTGCTCTCTGTGTAACACCCACCCCACCCACACTTTTGCACATTTGCTGTTTTATGAAGATAATATTAATGAACCAAAATAATTTTGCTTCTTCTAACCCGCACTGCATTTCTTAAATCATGTACAGAGGAACCTCGTTAATCCTGACACCTTCGTTCCCAGTGAATATGTTCGGATTAATGAGTTTTCCGGATAATTGAATCATGCACATTTTTATTTTACGATGTCATCTTACCGTATACATGTACATGTATTTGCTAGCTGTAAATGTACTATATATTCAATAATGGTTGAAATAAATTAATAAATACATCTATTGACTTGTGTTTATATCACTGTGGGCCGACATGTCTGAGAACCACATGAATATGGCATCATCGACTTGTTAGGTCTGCTGAGTCGGCAGGTACGGACAACCAATTGTTCTTGTTTTTTATGATGTCCGCAATTGTCGACTTGCCAATGTCTGAGGATGAGTCAGCTATAATATGCTGGCGGATATATATTGAATGGTAGCTTTTTGGTGATCTTCTTTGTGCTGGCCGGTATCTCTACTCATCTACACTTGCTTGATGGTGTTGCCATAATAATGTAAAAAGTACAATGAATACAAACTGATATCTCACAGTTAAATGTGTTATGGTAAACTAATAAAATGCAGTAATCTTTATAAGTCATATTTTACAGCTGTTATAGCTGCTAATGAGCCGATAATTGACATCCTCTTTTATTCTGAAATGAAGCCCTATACTGTCCACAGCTTAAATCAATCAACTTTATTTGTACAGCCATCAACAAACTGTGATTGTTACATACAATTGGTAAACAACAAAGAGACTTAATGACACACTTAATTTATTAACCATATGTTATGTCAAAAAGTGGACGATTTGATTCCAGTGTGTTTATTTAATTATTAACACCCCTGTCGGCGACTAACTAAAACAGACATTGTTTATACAATCACTGGTTACAATATGGTCATGCTACTTTAAGTTTTTCAGCACATGATCACGTGATCAATTTATAACTTTAAGGTGCCACTAGAATTTGACCAATCAGAGATTGATACATTGACACACCTCCAAATTTGCGTAGGTGAATCTGTGTTATCCAACTGACTGTATTTTCATATACAATTTTTTATATATATTTTTTTTTGGACAGATTATTTCCGGATTATCGAGGCAAGTTTTATAGTAATTTTACACTTTGGTCCCCGATTTTGATTTCAGGATCCGGAACGCGGATTTCATGATTAACGGAGCAAATTAATGTTTAGGAAATCCGTTCCCATTGAACTATGTCCGGATAGCAAGTTTTCCGGATAAACAGAGTCCGGATTAACGAGGCTCCTCTGTACATGGCAAGCTGCTGTTTCCTATTTGTGCTGTGCTTGGATGTTCGACCAGATGGGAAGCTATCCATACAACATTAAGCAAGTGTGTTTGAAGTTTAGTTTTTGAATGACATGGATTCAAAAATTCAAAAAACATACATAGTTATCAGCAAAATATGCAATTGTTGTATATATGTACACTGTATATGTGTAGGTAGTTGTAGGTAAGATGTATGCTCAGTTAGTTTGTATGTAGGTAAGAACATGATGAAGAAAAACAACTCTCCTTTTCAAATCTATAGATTCCTCTTTTGAATATCCTTCATCTGAATAAAAGTTTAACAATCCTCCTTTAAAGTGCAAAACAGGAGGTACAGATATGAAAAGAAAGCAAACTTTTATTGTACTACATTTTTAATAGATCTTCTTTTTGAAAAAAAAATATTTCAAGACCTAAACAGTCAACTTTTTTATGAGATAAATGAGATAAATGCACGGTTGTTTATATTGACCGTCAAACACAACAATAGATGGATAAAAATAGGATGAACAAGCAAATGGACAGAGGAATGGATCAACAGGAAGGGAAACAGATAACTTTGATATGGATTAATGGATGTAAACATGAACAGACAGACCAAGAGATGAATAGACAAACTGATGAATCAACAAAGAGAAAACAGACAGATGGGCAATTGGCAAACAGATGGATGAAGGAACATGGATGAAGGAACTGATGGACACACTTATATACAAATTAAAGGTTGGAAGGATGTAAATAGAGATGGGTGAAAAGATAAACAGATGGGCCCGAAAATGGACAAACATATGGTTGGATTGAGAGGGTAAACGGACAGAAAAAGAGACAAGTGAACAGAGTTTTGCAATAATTCTATGGTATTCATTCAAACAAGTGAGAGACCGATTAAAACATCTATCAGACAACAAACACTTGAATTGGATGGAAGAGGATGCAACTAATTCTGAGCCCATTTGTTCGTTTTGTAATGGGGAAACCTGATTATGCCCAACAAAATGAATTTTTTTTAAATTTGGCTCTTGAATACATTAAATCAGAAAGACAGTACCAAGGTTCTATTGATGTAATATTTGCACCTTTATCAACTTTTAGTCACATCTCTCATTTAAATGCCCATTACTCCTCCCCTTTGCTTCCCCCCTCCCCCACCTCCCAGGACTCGTTTTGCAGTATCAATGTAGTTGTTAACAATGCCTTCTGTTTTTTTGTCACAAGAGATCAATACAGCAGAAAATACTTTGTCGTTGTCAGCATCATCATTATTGATGTTACAGCTGAGCAGGATTAATATTGCATTCATATTTTGTGTTATAGATGTCCAAGTGTTTGCTTTTGTAAGTTTAGAAAAGTAGCTAAGTGTTGCAATGTTGATCTGTTTTGACTTCCGTACCCATACCATATATTATTTTAACCCAGGTTTGCAAATGACAGCAGGGGAAATTATATTTCTTAGTTGTACTTGGAGCATTACGTGGTAGTATTGTTCACATAATACTTTCACTACACTCTCTTTGGATAGATACATGTGTAAGTATATTTTGAATTTTTTTCATTTAAAAAAAAAACGAATAAAAAAACAGTCTATTGATGTTTCAATCCTGGTACTCAAGCATGAAATACGCTAATTGTTACCTTTACTCCACCATCACAATTATGAAATTCCTATGTTATATATATATATATATATATATACATATTTGTTGTTGAACTAAGGCCTAAAAACAAACAAAAAAATTTTCCTACAAAGGTAAAAAGTCTTTCTAGAATAATGAGTTCAACTCAGATCATACTCAGTTTAAACCGTTTACTACAATTTTTACTCCACTGTATCTAATAATCATGTATTCAGTGTGCTTCAGTCACATATATATCATTCATCTCTCTCAATAGATTGCTCTCTACTGTACTCAGTATAGCTCTATTTCACTGTCTTTAAATTCTCTACAGGAATTTCTCAATTTATTTCCAACAAGTTGACAACTCGACAAATTCATATCATTTTGTTACAAAGAAATAGTTTATAAGGAGTACTTACATGTACATATCTCACATCTTCACATAAGCAGATAGATATCAAGTAAATTATGACTACAGGATCAGAAGACAAAACTTATCCAATTGATTTCAGTGGTAAAATCTACATTTCCAGTAGGGAACGGAAATACTTAAACACAAATATTTATTTATTTACTTATTTATTTTTGAACAGAATCAATCTTTTCACATCAATGAATTCAAATTAACCTCAAAAGTTTGATCCAAACTTCGTAAATCTCCACTGACGTAACATACAAATGAAAGTGTAAAACACATCGACCTAATTTATTAATATTTCTTAATCTAATTATGATTAAATACTCGTATTTTTTTTCCATCTTTTTATATATAGAAATTTATACATTTTTTTTGTTTTTGTGATCCTTGGATAATCTTCTGAAGGGCATTGAAGAACAAATATCTTTATTTTTAATATAGAGTACATTTACAGTCCAACTTAGCTCTTTCATATTATGTCATGACTAGCCTTTGAAAATATATTGGGCAATGCATGCACTCTATGTTAAATATTGTCCACAAGGTTATATTTCTAGCTAAAATTTAGTTTTTCAGCATTCCATTATCATTTCGTCGCATAATGTCATGACATCAGCATATGCCTATGACATCATAGTGGTACCAGTTTGAAATCTTATTGGTACTGTAACATTTTATGATAGAAAGTCCATTCATAAAAATATATTTTCTACCAGATTTTAGGGCTATTTAGAGGTTAAAGTGAACCTAGTCCTTTGAATAAATCCTGGAAAGGAGATCATATAGACCCAGTTTTGGTGTACATCATGTGTTTATCCCAAAAAGTACTCATCATGCAAGTTTGATGTCAATAAGTGAAGTACTTTAAGAGTTACAGCCAGGATAAAAAGGATGGATGGACACAGATGGACAAAAATGAAACCTATTAACTGCCAACTTCTCGAAGTGGAGTTATAATAAAATCTCAAATTAAAGCTGTATTCAAACAGTTCAACTAGGTCCACTGGAATCTCAGCTTGATGAATAAGTATGCAAAAAATACTTTCAATATATTTTTATTTTTGGACATAAATACATATATGTATTAATCAACAAAAACTGCCTTCAAGTTATTAATTTATTAAAATCATTCCCAAATTTATGGTACAAAATACTTTGCATCTGAGTCAAAAAGAGAAGATCATAATTTCTAGTTACAATTACTTACTTGAGACTTGAACTATTTTTTGTAAATTGCAGAGTGGGATTTTCTCATGGTCAAGAATATGTAATCCATCTGGTGGCATGCACATGTCTTTTCCATCCATGGGAATGCAAATATCAATGTCAACATCCAAGATAAATCCATCTACATACTTTTCGATGGAATATCTGTAAGTGGACAGAAACTGTAACTAGAAATGTGCTCATAAAACATGAATGCCCTACCAACACCCTTTCTGTACCACCATGTGGTCAAATGTGTATGAGAAACTGACCAAAACAAACGTCTTAACCATAGTCAATGAGGTGTGAAATATAGATCACATTCACCTAATGTTGGTAGGGCAGCATTATACCCACCAAGATGCATCAACATACCAATTTCCATGCCTCTGTGGATAACGCCTGAGAAAATGACCTATATGCAAAACTGAGCTGGTCTCTGAAGTGTATATTATTAGTGAAAATGACCTACTCTTGGTAAGGTGGTGTTGTATTCATAATGATGCATCAACACACCAAACTGCACGACAGTTGTGGCCAATAATACTTGAGAAAATACAAATACCTAAATACAAAAACTTAACCCAAGTTAATGTGGCATTAAATATCACACTGATCTAATTGTGGTAGGGTGGCATTGTATTTACCGAGACACATCCACACCCAACATTGCATCTGCAGCAATATTGCCATTGCCAGAGAAATTGACCACAACACAAACCTTAAAGTCACTGACCTACTTTGATAAGATGACATAGTACTAACCAAGGCACATTTATATACCAAGTTGTATTATTATGTAGACAATTTTGCCTGAGAAACTGACCTAAATGCAAAACTAAATCAAAATTATGTATGTATTAGGGTTTAACAGAACGTCAGCACAGTAATGGTTATATGATGCTTATATGCCCTTATACCTCATACCCACTTCCTATGGCACATGTATGGAGTATCGGCTGCTGTTTTTTTCATTGCAATCCTCAGTATCAGACTTCTTGAATTTCATTTATCAGTGTTCCTATTTACCTTGTATCAGACCCTTTCAGCTCTACATACATGTATCAGACACTCTTCAAAACCCTACAAACTCCCTCAAGTCTCTCTTCCTGAGGTATTTCATAGGCAATTTCAGAGCTTGGCTGGTGCAGTGTGCTGTGATGAAATTTGCTCCCATTATGCCCAAGATTATTTTATATGTACAATAAACTTTTAACTGAACCCATGTCCTGTGTATTGCTTAAAGTGGTAAAGTTCTAAAAATGTAAATATAAAAGAATTGCACACAAATCTTTAGGTAGACAAACTCTTCTAAGTAAAAGTACGCATGAAGTACTACAATATGCAAGAAAAAAGGTAAAAATCTAAATATAAAATTTAAACATGAAGTACTGCAAGATAAAAGACAGAAGGTAAAGATGTTACAATTCTGTAAAATATATTAAAAATAAAAGATAAAGGTAAAAAATATAAAATTCGTAAAATATAAGGTCAAAATTTGTCATATAACCACATTCCATCAAAAAGTCCAAAATTACCTTTGGTGGTACATCATCATAAATTTTCTTAATTGAGTTCACATCAGAAAACTTCTCTCTCATGGGGTGAAACTTGCTACAACTAAATCAAATGTCACAGAAGCACAAATTGTGGGTTACAGTAATCTAATTACGATAGTGGGGGCAATATGTACACCTCTCCCTCAATAACTCACGCACAATGGGGTTCAAAAAACATAAGTGAGGGTGCGAGTCACTGAGGGACCTCTGAAAAATTAAGAAAGGGATGGATATCAATAGTGAGAAGGGGGGGGGGGATGGTAAAATACTCATTTTATAATCCCAAATAATTATCAATAAATAGCTTTTTCTAATGAAGTTGTTTGCTTTTCTGTATAAATTACCTTTATTTTCAAGATAACCAATCTCTGAAAGATTGTTAGAAACATTACTCAAAGAGGTTTCAACACATCACATGTGTACCAGCAAAAGCATTGTATATTACGTCACTGCTTTTTAACATTTGGAAAATCTTCATCTCTTTCCAATGCGAGTCAAATAACTTCCACTCTCTGAAAGAGACTCGGAAGCAAACGTAGTGATACTTCCTAAATTGGTAAGTTTTTGGCACATGAACATCCAGCTAGATATGAAGAACAGATCCTCTTAAGGAAAGATATGCACTGAAAATAAATTTCATGTCATTTCACCATCAATTAAATATCTGCACTTTGAATTTTTCATGTAATTCCTGGAACATTCAAATAGAAAAAAAATGAAGATATCATTCAGTTTCTATAGTATCAAACTATTGCTTGTGTTACTATTAGTGATGCAATCTCATCAAATCATTGTGTTGTCGGTGAGGTTTTTGTGATGTAATACATGCAACAGGCATGAGGGCAGTTCAAAATGGCCACTATTTATATCCGAGGTTTTTTCTAGCACATGACAGAAAAGGCCAAGGATATTCCAAGTTTGCTTTTTGCATGTGAATATGGATACTTTCTAGTGATATTGTTAATTCAGAGCAAACCAAGATTCTTCTTTCAAAATGACAGACATTTATTTTAAGAAACAACAATGTTGAAACTCAATTTGCATCGTTCTATTAATAAAATACTGATGCTGTGACTTCATTGCAAGTAATAGTGAAATTTATGCTCATCCATGAGCAAACCTCTAAGTGCCAATTTGGGAATTTTAAGTTCACCACAAACTTTGGGACTCACTTCTCCATAATGAACCCTATCTATGAAACTAAGCTTTCAGGCACCAAGTATGCCTTTCGCTTGGTTCCTTTGCTATCCTCAATCACATCTGCGAATGAGTAGAATAAACCACTGATTAATGTTAGATACTTTAATTATGTTACTTACTTAATAATTTTTAAAACAGTGATTGATTGCTCAACTGAAATAAGTTGCCTCAACACATGACCATGACCACTTGTGTTATGCATAGAGGATTTGCATGCCTGTTAACTTTTTTTATTCTACAGCATTTACTTGATTTGATACAAAAGATGTAATTAATGTGATAATACAAAGCATGTCTACTTTTAATTGATTGTAACAATACAACAAACACTTCTGCAGATCGGAGATCAAAACAAAGTCAGCACTTAATTAAGTTCTGATGGAAACTCTAACAGGCATTGCTGTGATGAATGACTGACACTTTACATGTTGGAATGCAAGAAGTCATATCGCATTAATGATGATTACACTGACATTTTCAATGAAAATATGAATGATATATCAATTTTTAATTTACCAGTTTGATCACACTTGTATACAGATTCAGAAAATAAAGGCCCATTTTGGGGGTATTTTTTATAAGAAAAAAATGGAATCCGCACCTGCCCCAGCATTATAAGTGGGTTCGCAAGTTATCCGGGTGCACTAAAACGAGAAAGTAGTGTACACATCAAAATGTATCTATCCACCAAGTTCCATGCCTCTGTGACCAATAATGCCTGAGAAACAGACCCAAATATTAAACTTAAGCAAAGTTCCTGAAACTTGAAATGTAGGTCTAACTGACCTACTTTTGACAAAATGGTGTTATACTTACTAAGACACATCAACATACCAATTTGATTGCCTCTGATGATAATAATGCCTGAGAAACTAACTTAAATGCAAAACTCAACCAAAGTCACTGAAGTGTGCAATGTAAGTCAAAATTACCTAATTTTGGTAAGGTGGTGTTCAACCCATCTACACACCAAGCTGCAAAACACTGTGGCCTGTAATGCCTGAGAAAATAAAACTATTTAAATACAGAACTTAACCAAAACTTAAGGCATGAAATGTCACTCTGACCTAATTGCATTCAGGTGACATTGTATTTACCAACATACATCCACACACAATACTGTATACATCTGCAGCCAATAATGCCATTGCCTAAGAAACTGACATAAACGCAAACTTTAAAATCACCGACCTACTTTGGTAAGATAGCATAGTACTCACCAAGACACATTTACATACAAAGCTGTATGATTCTGTGGTCACTTTTGCCTAAAAAATTAACCTAAATGCAAAACTAAAATCAACAGTATGCCTGTATTAGAGGTGCAGTTCCAAAAATTTTAAAATAAAGAATTGCACAAACAAATGATGAATATAAACCCTTCCAAATAAAAGTAGACATGAAGTACTGCAAAATAAAAGATGAAAGGCAATAATGTTAAAATTTTGTAAAATGTATATAAATATAAAACAAATCTAAAAATATAAAATTGTTTAAAAAATTGGGTAAAACTTTTTTATATAAACACATTCCCTTAAAATGTACAAGATTATTTCTGGTGGTATATCATCATAAACTTCTTTAATTTAATTGCTACAACTACAACAAATGTCACAGAAGCATGAACTATAGGTCACAGTGACTTAATAATGGTAGGATGGCATTGTACCCATCCAGATGCATCCATGCACAAAGTTGCATATCCTGTGACCAATAATACCTGCCAAAAACTGAACTAAAGGCAAACTTAATCAAACTTCATGAAGCCTGAAATGTAGGTCTAATTTACTTTGGACAAGACAGTGTTGTACGCACCAAGACACATCAACATATCAAATTCCATGACTCTATGGACAATAATGCCTGAAAACTCATCTAAAGGCAATTCCCAACCAAAGTCACTGACATGTGAATATGAATGTATGTAGGTATTTAATGTAATTAAATGATGTTTACACAAAGAATGAACTCCAGCCATAGCCTATTATGCAAAGGTCATTTCCTCAGACATGCCCACAATGTTGGTATCAACTAACAGCCAATCAGAGATGGGAGCTGTGTGCTGCATTAGCCCAGTTAGCAGTCATTCAGCTATAAGTGATCAGCGTTGACAGTGGACATGTTTTGTTTGCTTATCCTCCACCGCCCCAACCACTGGCTGCAGTTCTGTTACATCTGCATCACCCTCTGCCTTCATGTCTTCACATGAACATCCCACAGGCATACTAATTCTACTATCTTTGAGGTGACAACTAGATCCCTCATATTAACAGGCTACACTTGCCGTACTTTCTCCTAGCAGCAAATGCCGCTATTGCATTATTGGACATTCTCTCCCCAATCCACTCAACTTACAGACTTATTTCCAGAAATGTTCATCTTAACAAGTTATGGTGACTCTGCCTGAAAACATTGGCAATTCTGCCTTGACAGTTATGTCATTCAGAAATGCTGGTGATTCCACGTCACAGATACTGCACGCTCTCCTACCATCTTACCTCTACTAACTTCATGCAGCGGAGGGTGAGACCCAAGAAATGGCGAAGATATATACATATGTTTTGCTTAATATAAACGTATAATAGTTGTTTAATAACATTTTTTTAGACTACTTGTCTCTTATTTCTTCTTATGATATATCTTATGTACAGTTCACCTGTCAAGTAGTCCATCAAGCTGTACATGGGTATTTGGTGATTTAGCAGTTCTTAATTCAAAGTCCACGTAATCATTCATTCCATCTATTTTATATTGTGTAAATATAGGGTTTAACAGCACATCAGTACATCCCTGGCTATATAGTGTCAATCAAGAGTTAAGTTCTAAAACAATATAGTCCTGTAAGATAAAATATTAAGGGTAAAGATGTTACATTTCTATTAAAGGTATATCAAATAAAAGACAAAGTTATATTAAATATAAAATCCTAAAAATATAGGGCCAACATTTTATGTAGAAACCAAATTCGTTTAAAAGTCTAAGATTTTCTCTGATGGTACATCATCAAAAAGCTTCTTAATTGAGTTTACATAAAAATAAAAATGCAAATTCTGTCTCAGAGGGTAAAAAATAAATACACTCAAGAGAACATGTTCTACTGCCAGCGGACACCTACAAGGTATGCACTCTGGTCAAGGTGCACTCTTCAGGAGGTATGCATGGGTTAGACACAATGTCCTATATTCTAGTGGCACAACATTATATCATCTCCTCTGTGATTTGTTCTAGACAAGGGTTGCCACTCTCCAAAGACAGGTTTGATGTTCTGAAACCTGTTTGTGGAGTTTTCACTCCATACATTTTTGTTAAGTATATTGGACATGCCGATTTATATATCTGAAGTATTATATGGAATTTTCTATTAAGAAACAAGTAACAGCAGGACAGTTTTGACTGATTTATCTGTCTTTCATTACCCTTCATACCAATGTGACTAGGCAGACAACAGAACAGAATACTTTTTTTCAGATTTATGTGCAATTAAATAGTCAGCAAGATTTGGGATATTAACAGGGTGTAAAATATAAAGTTTTGTGAGGCTTTCAAAAGATGAAATATGTTTCTGAGAGGTTTTGATGTAGTTCAAAGATGTCAGTTGGGCTGTAATTTTGGCAGTAAATATGAAGGTTTCATCTGGTAACTTGCTCAAGATGGTGCCATGGGTGTTGCAATGGCAGCTGCTACCTTGTCTCCATCTTATGATACCTCTGTATATGGGGACATATGGCAACAATCATCTTCTCTAGCCAAAGATCGTTGATCTGCTTCGTTCCACATCAACCCTTGGCATATTTAGCCAGATGAAACAGTATCTATCACTCCACTGTCTGATTGGATGCAAATGAAAGAAACTGACCTTGTGTGATTCTTCATTACATTTACCTAGGTAGATGATGGAAATTATCATTGCATCCTCCATAGAAAACAACAGTTTCTCCAATATAAACTGTTCACACACAGGTTTTTTATTTCAAGTCATGGCATGTGTAATGAGCTCTTTCATTGGTCAATTGATTTCACCTGAAATGGAGAATACTCTTTGATAACCAAGTGGGCACTTGTTCAAACACCATTTCAGGTAACTTCAAATGCCAAGTGCTGATTGGAAAGAAGTGGCTCAACGACCCTTAGCTGGCAATGTTGGGCAAGGACAGGAAGCTCTGATTTCATTGAATTTACATTGAAAAAATGAGAGAATCGTTCAGGACTTTTTTAATTGTCAAAAATCAGTTATTAGTTTTGGTTATTTTAATACCCAAGGTGGTGATTTGGAAACAGAATTTTCTACAATTCTCAAGATTAATTTTTGCTGATAATAGATGAGGATGAGTTCATATACTAAAAAGTGGAATGAAATTTGTTTTCCGAGCAGATTTAAGAAACCGGTACTGGAGATATTGTTGGCAAAATAACTTTTATCAACAACCTACAAAAATTTACCTTATTTTTGCTGGTGGGTTATCTCCTTTTCCAAAAGTAATCATCCCTGGTATTCCTGAAAATTCAAAGTTCACACTCTTAAGATATTTACGACATTCATGAAATATTGTAATAGTTAATTACAATGAATCATCTAGAAATGACATATCTCCCTGCTCCCCAGCTTACGTAAAGATGCAGCATGGTCCAACAATCTCAATTTGTATACTGCTCATCCTAGTATACTATGGTGCTTCACCCATAACTTATATACTACTTATATACCACATTTTTGTTGCCATGATAACATAAAATATACTAAATGCAGAAAATTCTAAATATCACAGTTAATGCACCTCTATGCAACATGCTTGGAATGTGTACCAAGTTTGGTTGAAATATCTTGAATGGTTTGAGAATTATGCTCTGGATACGAAAATATTATGGGCAGACAGACAGACAGAAGGTCATATTAGCAATACCTATATCTTCCCGTATAAAAAGTGGTTGATAAAAAAAAACAAGACAGGATCGTCTACTTTCCGCACCCCTTCAAAATGTCTACTAGAAGACATAATGATTTTTCGAAGACTTCATATAAGTTTGTATTTATACAGTATATAGGGAAGTGTTAAGCATCACAAGTTTTGCTCCAGAAATGAAAGTGCTGCTGGATGCATGATGAACAGACAAATGGACAAAAAATGGACAACAATGTCAAAGCTATTTAAACTGAGGAATTCTGAATAGCAAAAAGGCACATCTACACCACTAGTCTAATATGCATACTAAAATTGATAGAGATATCTTAAAAAATGCTTTGGAGTTTTATCCCAGCAACAAAAGCATAGATAATGGATGGATGAATGGACCAACAGGTACAAACATTAAAAATATTTAAACTGAAGAATTGGAAATAGCAAAAGGCATGTCTGGACCACTATAGTATAATATCTGTACTAAGATACACAGAGATTTATTGACCAGTTTTTGAGTTATACTCTGGAAAATAAAGTATAAATAATGAATGGATTGTGAACAACAAATGGTACATCTAAACCACTAGTCCAATAAGTGTACACAATTCTATAAAGATATCTTAAATGGTTTTGGAGTTTTTCCCTGAAAAATAAAGTGTGGATAATTGATAGATGGAGAAACAAAACAAATAAAAACATTAAAAATATTTACAATGAAGAAATGTGTATAGAAAGTCCAATGTATTCACCAAATTTCATAGAAATATCTTCAACAGTTTTGGAGTTTTGCAGAGAAATGAAAGTGTGGATAATGGATGGATGAATGGACAAGCAAAAACATTACAAATATTGAAACTTAAGAATTTTGAAAAGCAAAAGACAGATCAAGACCATTAGTCAAATATGTTTACCAAATTGCATAGTGATATCTTCAACAATTTTGGAGTTATGCTCTGGAAACAAAAGTGAGTGATGGATGAATGAACAGACAGATGAAATGTACAATTGATGAATAAATAAATTGATACTGAAGAACAGCACAAGGCACATATGGACTACTAGTTTAATATAAGTATCAAAGTTCATACAGATATCTTAAGGTGTTTTGGAGTTTTACCCTGGAAATGAAAATGTGAATAATGGATGGATGGATGAACATAAAATGGACAAAAACAAAAGGTACTGAAACTGTGAATAGCAAAAGGAACATCTGACCACTAGTCCAATATGTGTACTAAGTTTTATCTAGATATCTCGCACGGTGTGAGAGTTATGCTCCAAATGAAAAATGTTTACAGACAGACAGATGGTTTACAGAGAACGAAATACGAATAGAGTGCTAGCTATATCCCCTGTATTACATACTGGAGGATAATAAAACATTAAAATACCAATCCATATAAATAATGCAAGAATACTTTTAAAACTCAGTTGTTTGATTCTAAAGTACAACATACCTTACATAGTGAAAAGAAAAAGGAAATAAGAAAACATCATCCTTAAAATGCAAACTAGCATATTAAATTAATCATCACCCAACATATAAAAAACAAATGAATATTTTATTGAGGCCTAAGTAGAAATTACCTAGCATTTCTAACTAAAAACATTGGGTATAATTGGTTTCCTCTGTGGGGAACAAACTTATTTTAGTTAGTTGATTTACCTATAAGGTTAAATTGAAGGCCTATAAGATTAAATTGAAGACATAATAAAATAAAAATTTCAACATAGTCTATATTAATCAAATTTAGCCTTGTCTATTTGAACAACTACTTCAGAACTCAATAAAATAAGAAATCTCTACAATTTAGGAATAAACAACTAAATATACCCCATTCATAAGTAAGGAGCTGTTCACTGTATTTGTAGGTTCCCAAGACAATTTTAAGGGAAAACTGGCAGGGGTCAAGGTCAAAGACCAAGGGTATGCTGATGTTCACTCTTTCCAATGACAGTGGAATCTGGAATTGAAACTCAGCACAGCAGTGAAGTCCAAAGCAATTTTCTGACAGAGAACAGCGAAGAATATGCTCCAATGGCCTGGGGATTACACTGGAAATATTTAATCCATAGGGGCAAACTGAAAAGGAAAATTCAAAATATAGATACAGCTAAAGACTTTTTATAAATTATGGAGAGTTGCAGAGAGTTACATTCTTTGTTAGTTTCATTGCATTTTTTGTCTTCAAGTTTGTGTGGTTCTTAATTAAAAATCAACAGGTGGTGGATGTATTTAAATGTGCCTTCCATCCCACATCAATCCACCTTTACTTATAAAATTGCCATAATCATTAACAGGCTCCAAAAATAATACATCTAAAACAATTTCTTTCTAAAATCTAAAATTGCACTTAGTTGCTGTGAATGTACTTCTATTCATGTGCCAGTTTTCAGGGATTTCATGGTTGCTTTCAAGATACAAAGAAAGGAATTTGATCTTAAGGGGCAAGAAGGCAAGGTCCTCTGTGTGGACCCTAAGGTAGAAGCATTGTTGTAAGCCCTGGGACTTCACCCTTAGGTCAGTGAGGGAAATAAGTGTCCTTCAGACTGAATCATCTCAGCTTTATGATGATTAATCCAAGTTATAATGAAAGTCCATCAAGGGAATCAAGAAATATAGGCAAATAAGAAACTTTAACCAAAACTTTAAAAAGAAAACTGACAACATTGCCACCACTACCAGAAAAGTGACAGCTATGTCTTGCTTTAATTTCCATTAATGTGGTCTGGACAAAAACAGACATGCAAAGCGCATCCACCAATTTAAGTCCCCATCCAAAAGTCATTTTAACAAAACCACAAAGATTGATACCACAAAAATAAATGAATCCTTAGAATATTCTATGAAATTGAAAATGTATAATATTGATGTAGTAAAAAAGTTATTACTGGTAATATAAGCCAGTAACATAATTTCATGATGGTTGTGATTATGCAAAATCCTTCAAAACAGTTCACCTCAAACTATATTTAGGGCAACTATCGCTAAGTTTTTTTTTCCTTCTTTCTTTTGATCTAAAACATGTTCTTCAACTGTTAACCAGTACATAAGTTTAAAGTTCATACTTACTACAACTCAATCTTACATTATTAGGAGACTTTAGAATGAAAAGAGTTTTACCTGGAGCTATTGACGGTAAATCACACTTCATTGTTTGTATGATTTTCTGCAAGTAAAAAGAAACAAATTAGAAAATGTTTTGTGCATCTACAACTTGTTATCAATAATTAAATAAATATAAGCTATTTATGCTTTTCTGTGGGTACTCTATGGATGTTAATCAAAACTGAAATGCTACAGAGACAGACATATCCAACATCTACACTTTATTCTCCTATTTTCCTTAAGAGAAAGGAATTGTGGCCTAGTGATGTGCACTGCGAACTCAGGATTAGATGGTCATCGGTTCAAGTCTTGCCCTGTCCATTCACTGTTGTACCTTTCAACAAGGCACTTAACATCAAGGTTTCAGTTGACTTGTGTGTAGTATTAAAAATGGGTACAATCATCTGCTCAAAGGGATGACCTGCAGAACCATCTTATTTAAAGTTTGAACATGAAACTAAAACTCAAACTCAAGACCCCAAATCAGATAATGTATTTAGAGTAAGAAATGTTGTTGAAACTGGCATGCTATTAAAAGAAACAAAGTTAGAGAGAGCCCAAAATTTCCATGATTCTAAGTTTATTCTAATTTAAGTTACAGAATATCACAATTTCAGTACTTTGAGATTCAGCTAGAGTTCAAGCTCAACAAGTTTCAAAAAGATGAATTGCTAGTGGGTTCCAAAAGGCCTCAACCTTATATTTTCAAAGGCAAATGATGCATAGTTAATTTTTAATAATAATAATAATAATAATAATAATAATAATAAAGACTTTATTTACAGAAGGTAACTCAATTAGTTACAGGAAATAATCTACCTTGAGGCCTTCTCTTATGCGCAATATATACAGTATATAAGCACAATGTGACAACAATTTGGCTTAACAGCGAAGAATTGAGTTATTCTGAAAATCAAACAAAGTTTCAAGTTTGTAATACAGAAGCGTCAGTGAGCACATAAAAATAAATAAAACATCATATAGTTTTAAAAAATTCATCTCTGAAAAAGATGTATAAGCAGAAAAAAAGCAGGAGGTATTTATATTACTTAGACCTGTTCAAGTGTCTTAAGATTTCATCCATTTAAGACATTGATTATGAAAAGAAGAAATTATAGGAGACTGCCTTATGTCACTGGGAATAATGTTCCATACCAGTGGACCAGTATATTGAAAGCTCTTTTTAAACAATTCCTTCTTTGGCTTCGGTATAATGTAATTTTAATTCTAACAGACCTTAAATTTGGAGTACTGTCAGCATCTCTTTGGTGAAAGATATTACACAGGTATACAGGAATGGCTTTTCTGGACACTTTATACATAAGTTTGGCCTTTCTAAAGAATATTCTTTCATATATTGGTAAAATTTTTATATAATTCATTGCATTCAAAAATTGTCCATACACTGATCTAGATTTAAATGGCATGCCCTCTTTTGGACTCTTAAAAGTTTTGTTATGTTTTAATTAGAGGCATTACCCAAAATTACTTTACAATAGTCCAAATATGGCGGAATATAACTTTTATAAAAGATGACCCTATCCTGAAAAGGAATGAATGTTCTGATTTTCTTAAGTAGCCAAAGATAAGAATTAACCTTTTTCGAAGCATATTTAATGTGAATAGACCAGGTTAGATTGTTATCTACAAATACACCAAGAATTGTATCATGAGAGGTCATATTCAGGTTAACTTTGTCAAACAGAACTTGGGAGTTTATCGCTATCTAGCCTTGCTCTCTTATTTGTGCAAAATATTTCCTTTTTTGTTAAAAACAATTTTACATCCATGATTGTAAATACAGACATCCCTGCTATGAGCAAATCATAGCATCTGAAAAAGCAGTGAGGCAATAAATTCATCAAAGATCACAATTTAGTGATATATATATATATATATATATATATATATATATATATATATATATATATAGTCTGCCATTTGTGCTATCAATAGTTACATTTGTCAACATTCTTGTCTAGTGCGTTGGTGCCTCCTTAGCACAAACCTTACCATAAAGAATTTCTATCCTTGACCTCACATGAAACATAAAAAGGAAGAGTGCTTCTTTAGTACAAATAAACCTTTTTATATGAATGACCTATATGGACCAAAATTCATTTGATTCAATGAGAAACCACTGTAACTAAGTTAAATTCAGAGGTTTTTTGAGCAGAGTTCAAATTTATAGCTATCTACAATATGGAATATTGCTATACTTACATCATGTCCAGATTGCTTTAGGATTAAGTTAAAAGCCTCTGTGTTCAGTTGACCACCCAAAGCTTTAGCTAATGCTTTGATATCTCCAGCACCTAAAAGATATTGTGCTTATTTTGAGAATAAATTTTACACCTGAACAGCACAAGTATTAAGTTATATTCCAAAATTCCAGAATTTATATGGGCCTTTCCTCAGTATTAACAGTCCATCTTGGAATGATGTGACCTACATTCCAATTGCAGATGCTGCCAGAAGGCATTTATTTTATGTAAGTTTGGGCATATTTTTACATAATAAATAGCAAAACATATATTTTTACATGAGCAGGCCAGTTCTGGCTGGTTCAGCAAGTGCTACTGTGACTGAAGCTGAACTAAAACAAAAGAATTTCACAAGTTGCTTGCATACAAGTTTTTGTGTTTAAAATCTCTCTTTTGTAGGTTTTTGGTGGATAATTTACGAACCTAGTATTTGATAATTCAGGAAATCAAAATACATGGTTTGCTGTGAGCAAACATTTGCAAGAGCATTTGGGAAAGACTGTGAACCTTTGACCTTGAACTCTTTCCTCATGAGGAGCCACAGTGGCTCAGTGGTAAGTGTGCAGATTCACAACCAGAAGGGTGTTCAAATCCTGCTCAAACTAGGTCTGGTTGGCCACCATGTGTCTCCCTGGGCAAAGAAGTTTCTTTAAATGCCTGCAATATAGTATAACCTTTCATGTGTTGATATACAATTAAACACCAAAACCAAACCAAACCAATCTTTCCTCATTCTAGAACAAACATTTGCACACAGCAAACAATGTAATATCCATCTGTTGCATTAACATCAAATAATAACAGCTCCTATTGTCACAACAAAAGCATTGTGGCTAAAAGACAAACACTGCGAATCATGTTCTTAAATGAGTAAGCTCCAGGCTTTCCTTTGCCATTGCTGTTATGCTCTAGAGAATCACTTAACCTTGTTTTCTTCAATTTACCAAACTATGAAAAGGTACAAGTGTCTGTTGGATGATAAACTTGAAATGGACTGGCATCCCAATCATGCTGAGTCATGCACTCTCAGTTGCTTTCTTCGTGCCATGAAACACAGAATAGATCCAGCCTTATAATCTACTATTAAGCAAAGGATGGCTTTACCTTTTAACCCATTGCCATTAAATTATGGAAACTTGCATCAGTAATCATAAAGTCATAGAACAAATTTTCTGAATCAAACTAAGAAATCATTTATACTTTCTTACAGGTTAACCTGAATATCTTGTGTACTCATATTATTTGGTTGTAAAGATTATTAAAACAGTGTTAAGTGACTATTTAAACATTCTAAATTCTGACCACTCTACTCCCACTTCTCCCTATTTTTTCTGCCACTTCACACAAATCTGGTGCAGTAGAGGAGACACTTCAGGCAAAACTTTTACAGCAGTTTGGACCCTGTGTATATACATAATTTGTTTTCATTTTTGTAAGATTTTATAGCATTTAAAAATTTCTGACTTTTCCAATTGTCAAAATGATGTATGTGTACCATAGTATCAAATCCATATATATATATATATATATATATATATATATATATATATATATATATATGCATGCATGAATGTGTGTGTGCACTAAAGTGTACAAAGGACTAAGTAAGTTTTATGTGCTCAAGCATTTTGCACAAATTGTATGCTTGGTAAACTTTTGAGAGTTAGTTTTTCCCACCAAGGAAGCAAGCCAGGGTTCTAATTTGGGTTTCTTGATAAAGGTTTTATTCTTTTTGCCTTAGCCACCATAGTGCTTTGTACATATAAAATATAAATTGACTACAGATATTTTTTTTTTTTAAATCTTTACATCTAGTAATTATATTTCTCTATGATTAAAAAGTAATGACAAAATATTCAGCAATGTGAACAATTGATACTGAAAAAGACTTTCTGACAATTTATACTTACCAGGAAGTGAGAAATTTTCATTACATATTGGTATTGGTATTACTTGATTAGTCAGGATGTTAAATGCTGGCACGGTTGGAAGCTGGACTCCAAAATCAATACGAAACACATTTTGTTGGTCATCCTTGTCAATTTTAAAACTGGAAATAAAAACTTACTATTATTACATTAATACAAAATCATTGCTATTATCTTGACCTGTGGATTATATATTTATATTTTGAAAAGTACCTTTCTAATCACACACGCTAACCAGACTTCTTCCATATTCCCAGACAACAGGTCATGTCAACAAACTGCCGATGTCGACAAAAAACCAAAATCCCAGGCCTATGATATATTGTTACTACCAAATTTGTCATGCTTTTGTCAACATTGAGATAAAAAATAAATGTTTATGTCGACACAAGCCCTAGGTCCCAACTTGAACAAATCCTTTGTTTTCTAATCGTTGATGCTGACAAGCTGCCAGTTTTACAATTATTTGATGTTGCCATCGCATTAACAAACAGGCATTTGTTTGGTCCTCCAAAGTTAGCCTTTCGTGGCGACTTCAATAATGCATGCACTCTTCATCAAAGCAAGCTGGCTACAACCTTCAATAAAAACAATGCACCCTTCATCAAGCTTGAATAAAAGCAATGGAATCTGATTGATTGTTGCATTTTCCGAAGTGATCATGATTGGAACATGTTTATTGTGCCATAAAAGTTTCCTTTTCTGCAGGAAGAAAAGTAACATCATTTATGCTTACGATAGCTACCAATGGTGCCATAAAACACAAATTAAATGTTTTGCGATCATTTCTCATTAACATTTATACTGCTATTTTGAGAGAATTCATAACTTGTTGTCAGGTTTTCATTTCCCTATGAATAGCCTCATCCCCTTGGTAGATGATTACATCTGTTGCCTCAGGCTGACCACAATTTTGGCTAATTTAAGTACATGTAGCATGTAAATAACAACTATACAGCCACGTGCTACAGGCAACCATGAATATCATAGTGAATTGTTTAGTAACGTGTTGGTTTACAATGGGATATAGATTAAATGAGGACTACCATTTTTTTATACGTGTGTTTTCTAACAGGATGTGACCAATACATGAATTTTCTAACATGTGACTATACTCAAATTCATGGATTTTTCATATACATGTACTTAAAGCATTGTGGATTTTATTACACAAAGGTAACAAAAATGTAAGCTGTCAATATACAAATGTACTTCACACTGGTTTTTTTGTCTTCATTTAATCAAAATTTCCATTGTTTATTATTTCAAAGTGTAAATCCTACTCGCTGATGACAGTTCACCCCTTACTGACAAATTTCACTTGTATGCATGTGAAAGAGAAATTTGCTTCTTAACCCCCCCCCCCCCCCCCAGCACAAAAACTTATTTTGACATCTGATTATGTTGACAATATTACCTCGGGCCCAAGGATGTCGAGATAAACAGGTAGAACTGTGTATGGGGCCATTCAAACTCTCAAAGGTCCTTAAACTGTTGTTTTCATATCAGCGTACCCCCCCCCCCCCAAGAGCTGCACCAAAACTCCCACCAAAACTGCAGCAGCTTAAAACTGTTTCTCATCGCATCAACTTCTCCAAGGGGCTACAGCTTCTATATAAGATGCAAAAAATGCTTGTACTGGCTTGGTTAGAAATATATAGGCCACGTAACACACAGCGGTGAGCCATCCAAAGACAAACATCATCTTATATTTTTGTTATTTGGGTGAGGATGTGTAAAAGTCAGAAAGCTGGACTCGTCACTGAGCTGTGGGCCATCACCTGTTTTTTCACTAGTCACCAGTTCATACATGCACTCAGATTCTTCTACATCTTGGTAAGCCCATTCAGCCAGCTGTTCATCGTGCTTTCTTTCATTGAAATAATTGAGATGCTCATTGCACTTACGTTGGTATTGGCCTGAGCAGCTTGGAGTTCTTCAATAGCCTTGTCGTTCTTCTGCTCCTTTTTTTATCTATCTGACAGAAGAGGCAGTTTGAGTCAGAAAATGCAAGGTTGTAAATGATTGCTCCTCCAACCATGAGAGCAGCAGAGACCATTAGGCAGCGATGGCAGCAATGATGCCTTATTTAATATGCAAGTCCTGTGTCCAAAGACTCAGTACTGTGATGGTAATAACCTTTGCTTTGGCTCTGAAGTCTAGGCAGCCAAGGTTGGCCATTTTTAACAAGCATTTGGCAATCATTGTATACACAGTATCAAGGCTGCCAAGTACTGCTCCATGGTAAAGAAGGTTTCCTAGGTCTTTGGCATATCATGGTATAAACATCTTGCACACTACTATTTCATATGAAAAGGGTTGGGTCTGTCTCTAATAGTGGCTGCTGGCATATGTGGCATATGTCATTAGAATGTCCCCTGCTTTTTGCTTACACACTAAGGGCGGTGAGTTGCATAATAAGGCATACGCGAGGACAGCTGCCAAAATTAGGCTGACCCAGAGGACATAAGATAGCATCATGCTATCTTGCACTCATGGAGCTGCATGATTTTTCAGCTTTATTCTCAGCCTGGCATTGTTTCATAATCGCAGCAAGTCTTTACTAGAAGCAACTCTGAGTTTTTAACCTTAGTGACTTGTGCCACTTCCTGAGATAGTGCCGCTGATGGTTCCAACTTTGGTAATGCTGTCAGTTCCAACTTAGGTACGACTGAAGGTTTCGGATTCGGTTCCACTGTCGCACTCATCGTTTGTTATTTTTTTACTCTGCTTATTATTTGCTTAACATACCTGTATGTTATCACACGAGCTGTAATTGGTGCAAGTACCAGGCCATACCAGAAGTAGAGGTGGCTGCTTATGCCAGTCAAAGACACCCAGATGAGGGGATCATCTTTTAAATCCCTTGCAAGCCACTCACCATTGTGTATGGGCAGAAAGTGGCTTGTGACCACCAATGTCCAGGCTAAACAGAGATGACCCCAGCGAAGCAGTCATCCTGGTACCCAGTTTAGCCTCATATATGGCATAGGTTTTTGTAACCTTTTCATCACTCATCGTCTTTGGGTAAGCAAAGGTAAGAGGATGTTTTATGTATTGTTTTGCTGCTCCAGAAACCACTAGATCAGACAGGTGGTCAAGCTGATGTGATGCCGTTCAAGCTGTTTCTGCTGTTCCAGCTGCACTTGCTACAAGTCATTTAGTACCTCCACAATATGAAGGTCACTCACAGCTTCTGCCATGGCTCTTATGCAGTTTGGGGTATGGTTCATTGATCGCCTGACTCTAAGTAGCATGTAGCCTAAGGCAACAAATGTTATGGCATGGCAGGCAGAGCAGAAAACAAAGCTGCCAACAAGAACAATATGAGTCTATGTGGTCCTGGCTTCTTTGGCTCTTTTAGGGCATTTCAAAGAACCATGGCCACCTCACATGCTATTGCCCTTATTTGATATGGCCTGCATGTTTGCAACAGAAGGTTATAAACTAGTGCTGTTAATATTTTTGTTTTGATGAGCTATGTATATACCCAACCCCACCACAACCAAGGCTGCTACAACCAAAGATGTAAAAGGTATGAATGCATTAATAAGAAAGCAGCCAGTACACATTTTAAATAATGGGTCTACTACAGCACCGCTAAATTGTCATTGTAAACCAACTAGTGTCTCCACAGCCTGCATCAGATTTGAGGGTCCTAGAACTCACACTTTACTTCTACTTCATCTGACTGAGTTAAAACATTCCTATCATGTCACCATATGTGTGTATTTTGTGTTCTCTGTGTGGTTTTATTCTTCTCGCTACCTGGACAAACTCTGAATGACCGAGACCATGACTGTAGAAATGACACCATGACCAAAGGGCTGCAAAATTGACCACTATGAGGTGGGCCAGTTCAAAATTAATAACTAGAAGGGCCTTATTTTTGTAAAAAAAAAACGCCCAGTTTAAGTCTGCTTCATGGGAAATAATGGCTGACTTTGTAAATAACATTTCAAAATGTCTATAGAGATGGGGGTGGCCCCAAAAAACAACAGTTTCACTACTACTCCAAAGCTAACATTCTTATCATGCCTACAATTACAGCTGCAGACTTTAATTTAGCCCCAGAAAAAGAGTATTAATCTTGTGTGTTGGATTAACGTAAAACTCCAGTCACTGAAAGAAATTTTAAGTACTTTTATCAGATCAAAACCTGCACAAGTAAACTTCTGGTTGTATACTCATTCAGCATAGTAAAGTTCCCAGCCATGTGATTGTACACTAATTAATATTCTTTGTGCACAGCATAACAAAGTTCCCAGTTTTACCTAGATGAGTTGACATCACAGTGATTGTATACTCATTAATATTCTACATGCATAGCAAAGTAAAGTTCCAATCATTCAAAAATATTTACTAAGAGGTGAACCATTTTATGATGAATGGAAATACATTAGCTGGCAGCATATTGTATTGGGTGAGTGGCAGGACTGTACCACTGACTGGAACAAGTCAATACTTTTATACTCAATCTTCCGACCAGTTGGCATATGAAAAAGTCTTTATTACTGGCAGGCTTGCCATAGCTGAGATTGCCATCTTCAAAAATTTTTGAAAATCTTTAAGATTTGTTTGTGCAGTGCACATAAGCAATTGGTCTAGCTGAAGAATGATGGAATCAACCACACGTTGTTAGCACTGCAGGCCGCATTGAAATTTTTTGGCTCTGTGACAACTCACAAGTTGTGCATTGGCGCAACCCTCAACAAGGGACAATTTTATTTTATATCTTTCACCCAAATGGTGATAACTGAGCATGACTTGGTGCGCAAGTTTGAAATGCTTGGCTACCCAATAACAGCAGACATGCTTGAACAGTTGAATAATCTACTATGTTACATCAGTAACTTGGGTGAATCTTAAGCCGGCTATTTGGGGAGTTTTTTTGCATTGGCAAGCTAGAGAAGTAGCTGTTAGTTTGCAGACCAATAGCTGACAAAATGGCTGTGAAAAATATGGTGGATATTAATCTGGTGGCAATATACATCCTGCGAGGTTACTGAAAGGGTGTGGCAACTATCAAAAAGCTGGCAGAAGCTGCCAAAGTCTCACAACATGTTGCCAGGGTGTGACTCGAAAAGCAGGTCATGTGACAGATTTACCTCCTGGTGCTACTCAAAATTCCCTGACCATGGTTTAATGTTTTTAACCCCCTAACGATGTGAACCAGGCTGACCTCTTCTTTCTGCCACTTGAAAAAAAAATCAGGCAATTCACGTACAAATATGTGCTAACTGTGGTTGATGTCGCTAGTTGTTACAAGGAGGCCAAGCCCTTGACCACAAGGGACACTTCCAAAGTCACCAACACATTGGCATGTATCTGCAAGTGGGGGCATCTAAAATGGTCTAAACTGCTGCATGCCAGGAGTTTATGGGCACTGTACTGCAACTCTTGGCCAAGCACAACATGCTTGTGAGGTGCATTGAGTCCGGTCTCCACGACGTGCAGGGCACTGTGGGAAGGTTCAACTGTACTCTAGCCAAGTGGTTGTTTGGGAATCAGTGTGCCCAGGAGATGTTTTCACCAGGAACCATGATGAGCGAAACTGCAAAGCATAGCTCTAAAGGGGGTCTGCGGCTGCCTGCTGTTGTTGTGACCCTTAATGGTGAGGTAACACTACTCACAGGTAAAAAGCCTATTGATGCCATTCATACAATGTCTGTGCAGTCAGCGATGTCTGCAGAGTCTGTAACATGGCCAGTTGGCCTGAAAGAGTAATGCCTGCCCTCAAATTCCATGGTGCCATATCTATATGTGCCTGGAGAGCTGGAAGGTGGGCAACAGTGTGCTAGCAACCCTGTGTGGTCTCTCAGGGTGTACACCCTGGCTGATAGGTTTGATATCACAGGCCTGCCATCTATATACCATTTTTCTGGAAGTAGTTCTCACATAGAAGCTTTGTTCATAAGGAACTACAGATTGTGCCTGAAGGTACTTAGCTACACCTTAAGTGGATTCTTGGTCCAGATAGCATCAGTAGTTGGCAGAGCCCATTGAGGTACTCCTCCTCTATCCTCTATGGCATGGGGAAAAAAGGACAGCTGCAGCGGGTTGGTACTAGTTCCATATGCTGCAGCAGCATACGCGTGATGCTTCCTACAAGTTCCTCAATCTTCTGGAGTGTATCCGCCAAGCCTAAGTGCATTTTAATCCAAGGCCAAAGAGCTCATTCAGGTAGTCCACACCTCTCGCTTGTTGTTCCAGCACTTTGGCCTTGACCTGAGCCATGATTCAGTAGTGGCCATATGCCCGTGTGTGGTCTCCATCTGGTATGATCTATTTAGTACCAACTAGATATCATAGAAAGTCTTTTGGTGAAAACCCAATGCCACTATGACTTTCCGTCTAGAAGGAGTAGTGGTAACATTTTCAAGATGAGTGACATTTCAAGATAAGTGGCATTTTCAAGATGAACGGATATCAGATCGGCAACATTTTTATTTAAGACAAACCAGATACCATAAAAAGTCTTCTGGTGAAAACCCTATGCTGATGTGACTTTCTGTCCTGGAGTAGCAACAACAAGATTTTCAAGATGGCTGCTGTGGTGGTCATACTGGGTGTCAGATCAGCACCATTTTCATTTAGGCCCAGCTAGATGTCATAAGAAGTTGATATGACCATCCATTCAGGTGGAGTAGCAATAACAAGATTTTCAAGATGGCCCCTGTGGTAGCCATATTGGATTTCAGGATGGAACCATTTTAATTTAGGAATAACTAGACATTATAAGAAGTCTTCTAGTGAAAACCCCATGCCAATATTTTCCATTCTGGAGGAGTAATAACAACAATATTTTCAAGATGCCTGCCAAAGTGGCCATATTGGGCGTAAGATCAGCACCATTTTCATTTAGGACCAACTAGACAGCATAAAAAGTCTTCTGGTAAAAACCCCATTTGATAAGACCATCCATTCAGAAGGAGTAGTGATAACAAGGTTTTCACAATGTCCCAGCAGAACCATTTTTATTTAAGACCAACTAGACATCATAAGAAGTCTTCTGGTGAAAACCCCATGTTGATACGACTATCCATTGCAACGGAGTAGCAATAACAAGATGTTCAAGATGGTTGCCATTGCAGCCATACTGGACATCAGATTGGTACCATTTTCATTTAGGACCAACTAGACATCATAAGAAGTCTTTTAGTGAAAACCTAATGCTGACATGACCATCCATTCAGGAGTAGTGATAACATGATTTTTAAAATTGCTGTTGTGGGGGTCATATTAGCCAGTAGAGCTAGAAAAGATTAGTTTCAAGACGGTCACCACTGCCATGAAATTAGAGCTCTGATTAGCACTATTTTCATAATAAGTCTTTGTGTGAAAACCCCATGTCAGTACATTCATCTATTCAGGAGGAGCAGTGATAAGATTTTCAAGCTGGCTGCCACTGAGGCTATATTGGATGTCCAAGGGCCACCTTTTTAATTTAGGACCAACTGGACAGTATAAGAAATATTTTAGTGAAAACACCATGACTATATTATTGCAATTTAGATGTAAATCCTTTGGAAAAGAATTTTTATTTCCTGAGATAAACAAACAAGCCAAACACTGCAATAAAGGTGGACGTCAGTGTTAGTACCACTATAAAAATTGGTCTTAATCTATGCGGAAGATATAGAATATTTACTAGAAGGGTATTGTGCTAGAATGATCAAGTTGAGCTGATGGAAATAACTTCATTAAGTAACAAATATGCAATAAGCAATTTCGAGTTATAAAAAATTGAGAATTTGTAGGGAAGAATTACAGTAACTATCTAATTCTTTTATAATGATGACACTCAGCACAAGAAGTAGACACATACCTTAGTGAAATTTGATTGTTGATTGGAAATCTTTCTTCTTCACCTGTAATATAACACAACATTCTAATTTAAGAAACTGCTATGAATTTTCTTGAGAAAAAATATGCTATTTAAAGAAGTATAATATAATATATTGTGGTGCTGATTTAAAAATATATTTATGCATTTTTCTGCCCCTTAACAGAAGCATGTGTAAATAATGACAGGTATAAAGTATCGTTCACCTGCAGATAAGAATGCACCAAATTTAGGTTGGAATTTGCTATATCCATGAAATATTATAACAAAATAGAAAGAAAAAAAGAGAAAGAAAGCAAAAGAATTGTACTTTGACTTTTCTCTTCAATTTTCTTATATTATGATGCTGTAATGATTTTCATCATGGTCATTATGATATGTAAGTTGCACAATTCAAAAGGTTTTTTGTTTGTTTGTTTGTTTGAATAGAATATAAGACAGTCTCTGTATTTTTTCATATCCTAATGTATATATTAATCAATCCATACGTATGTGAGAGAGGGTATGTGAGTGATAGACTGACATACAGAGAGATACATGTATGTGACATGCATCAACAATACATACCCCAATTGTAACCTATCAAAATGAATTTCTTCTGCCACCTTTCAAAAGCAACTGTCAGAACAAAGTTACAAGGATCCATTTCCACATAGGCCAAAAATGATTTGATGATACTGATTTTCGGTATTGTTATATCTAGACAAGCATCCAACCGCATACAGTTACGTGCAATACTGAAGTACACATGTTGGCGAAGTGAAGGGTTTGAGATTTCTGGCAAGGTTATATTCTTCCCAAGTATGGAACATTCTGAAGAAAAAAGATAATTGGTTCAATTAGTAACAAAATAACCCTGCAAGGGCTAATAAGTTTTAAGGTAAGTAAACAAGCAAATTCCTGAAAGTGTTGTGCCCTGCTTTTCATTCGCCTAAATATAAAGCTGCCAATAAACTTTGGTTGAAATCCAACAATAACGAAGAGTTACTGTGCAGAAAAAAAAGTGGGTGGGTCTAACAATCAATGTCTATAACACTGCTAAACGATGCGGAACACTGATAATCGAACTCACTCAAGGTCTCATTAAAATCAAGCTGCAAACCAAATTTGGTTTAAATCCAATAATAATTAAGAGAGTTAGTGTACAGAAGTGAAAGTGGGTGGATCTGACAATCAGAGGTTATAACTCTGCACAACAATGAAGCAAAATACCGACAATCGAACTCGTCCAATGTCTCATCAATATAAAGCAGCATACCATATTTGGTTGAAATCCAATAATAAATTGGGATTTATTGTATTGAAAAGTATGTGCATCTGACAATCAGGGGCTTTAACTCCACTCAACAATGATGTAGTAGGCCAGTGATCAAACTCATCCAAGGTCTCATCAATATCAAGCACAAAACCAAATTTGGATGAAATCCAAATATAATAATAAAAGAATTTATTGTGCAGAAACAAAAATCTGTGGGCCTGACAATCAGGGCTATAGTCCTGTTAAAGGAAGATACAGAATGCTGATAATAAAACTCTGCCAAGGCCTCATCAATATCAAGCTGGATACCAAATCTTATTGAAATCTAATAATAATTAAGGGAGTTACTGTGCAAAAACAAAAGTGGGTGGATCTGAGAAATGAGCTATATATATGCTAAACAATGATGCAGAGATGCTGCCAGGATTTTACCTAAAGGGGGGAGCTTCCCCCTTGTCACCAAAATAAGGAGCGAGTAGAACAAAAATGAGGGGGAGGAGGAAACGGCCATAGTTCAATATTTACCTAACACATAAATATCCATCTCTTTCTTTCGTCCTTCTCCACTATTAATAACAAAATTCTCAAAAGATGTCTCCTCTAGTTGTATAAGCATTAATCTGTTGATCATTTTTAAGCTTAATTTGCTCCTTATCTGCGTATCAATATTGTTCTGTGCTGAGAACCCCCTTTCACATATGCATAGCTAGCTAAGCCAGCTTGAACAAGTTGGAAAACTGTTCTTTATGGTTGTTATGTACAATTTTCAACAGCTCATACGTATTGTCTCTTGGCTATCTGTGCTCCAATATAATATTTTTCACTAACAAGAGCTCTGCCAAAGTTTCACTTTCTGGAATCAGTGCTTTGCTGACTACTATGCCAGATTTCTCATCTGTTCGACAATGTCGTATTAGGGTTTTAAGTCCATTAATGCCATAGTCAGCTTGTTCAAACAGAGGTATTTTGATCAAAAATAAATATCCTTACTTTTCAATTTCTTTTTAGATTACCGTATATACTCGATTATAAGTCGACTTGACTATAAGTCGACCCCCCCTTTTCATGGCTGCAAAAAGCCAATTCAGCTATGACCCTCCTATAAGTCGAGGTGTTTTTTGCAAATTAAATCCGGCTGCAAAGGGTGACATGTCATCACTGAGTCAGAGCTGCACTTAGGAAAAATAAACGAGCCAAACTGGATAGATAGATAGGACAAATAAAAACAAAAACCAATGTAGAATAAATACAATTGTATTATTGAGTTGAATATGTACAAATAAATTTACAACTTACATTTTGTCCATCTTCGTGTAATGAAATCCATATAGCTTAACATTTTTAATCCATTTATATGATAAATCCATGAATTGGATTATAGGTCACATACAGGTATAAAATTGGTATCCTATAAATGTCACTGTCTAATGTCCTCTGGTTCAAAGCCCAAGAATTCATCCTCATCATCAGAGTTACCAAATAAAGTTCTAACTTCCTCCAATGTCATCCCGTCATCGTAAACATCGTCCGACTCCGAATCTATTTATATGATAAATCCACGAATTCAATTATAGGTCACATACCGGTATAAAAATAGAAGTTCAGAATGATCCGATTCACAATATCCCGTAATATATTAATTCCACACGTCGTACAAATAAACAATGAAAGTTTAAGTCCACTTTTTTGTGATTCACGGTATCCTATAAATGTCACTAACTAATGTCATCTGGTACATAGTCCAAGAATTAATCCTCATTGTCTGATAAAGTTCTGAAATCCTACATCGTCGTCTAGTCATTGTAAATCGTCGTCGTCTAGTCATCGTAAATCTTGTCCGACTTCGATTTTCGGCTTTACTGTCATATGTGGGTGCTTATGCAAAGACTGAGCTTGGGCTCTGTGAGTAACACTTTGATCATAAAGTCAGAAATCTATTAAAGGCTGCAACTGAACACATGTCAATTGTGCGGCAAGATCACAGGGAGTTCAAATAGCCACCCTCTGTTACTTGGCACTGAACTCGCGGCTTGATCAAACGGTTGTCACGTGGGAAAACAAAGAGTGTGGTGCATCTACAAGCAAAGGGATTAAGGTCAAAGTATATGCACAGGAAGTTGTAGAACTCTACTTGGCACTGAACAAGTATAGATTGGCGGCTCGATCAAAAGGATTGTCAACTTGAAAACAAAGTGAGTCCCTTTACAAGCCAAAGGCTTATCGGCCTACGTGCACTGGCAGATAACTTGGGAAATATCACTTGGGAATTAAATCTGACTTGTGGAAAAGGAAAATACAAATTAAATCAAAACTTTTATTGCATCAAGCACAGTCTTTATACAGCAAAACACAAATATTAATACAAATACAGGTTGTTCGGACTTGCACGATAATAGAGGCAATTTACTTACTAGTAAACACCCATGGTAAACATTGACGGACACTTCATTTTGCAGTCGGTAGTATTTAATTTACCGGTAATATTTTCAAATTAATAAAATCCAAATAACTGTAGATACATGTATTGTGTAATGAATACCGTCATGAAACGGATAAACACAGTGCATACCATATATGCATTACTGCATAGGAATAGTGGCATGAAAACGTAAAAATATATGAATTGACAGTATTTTTATGCACTGCAAACATCTAGAGTTTCCAACATTACCCCAAGATTTTTTTATTTTTTTAATGTCGCGCTTATAAGACGACCCCTACTCTGTATGAGTCAAATTCTAAGCAAAAAACGTCAACTTATAAGCGAGTATATACGGTATCTTAACCATTAGAGGGCAATATAATTTTGTAGCACAAGATCCCTCAATGCTGAATTGTTTGAGAAAAGAAATGAAAATTGCACTCTACTTTTAAATTGCCTGTATTTTAATTAGGCTTGTTATTCTGCCTTTTCGACATTTAATTTCGAAATAGCACTTAATAGGGAGTTGACCAGCATGCTGTCTGTTTTTGTCCATTCAGCATTTACATCGGACTCTTTTTCAACATCATTTTCAGGTTCAAAATTACTCACTGATATATCCAGTAACACTTTCTGGGATCCAATAATCTCATATAATTCAAAATTTTAAAAATCATTGCCATCATCGCTATCATCAGCCAATATTTGCCAAACAAAATCGTCATCTTAAGATTAACCATGTTGGGAGTCAGCCATTTTGGTTTTCCTAGGAGCCCTTACTTTAAACACGCATTTGTAAAACTTCCTTCATGAATACAAGGTTCAACCTTGTAAACAGTTGCCTGCCGCAAAAAAGATAGATGACAAGACAAGCACTACGAGACCTCTACTGGCGGCATGACTTATGCAGTGACAAGTATTTTAAGGGTTAACAGGTAAATAAAAATTGTATACTGTGCAGAGTACATTTTTATATACACAACTTTGAACTAATTTGCGGGAGTTCTCGCACATCGCACCACAGCTTTCCAAGTGCGCAAATGTGTAAAAGATTTGCACAATTCGCGCACTCACGTGCCCTGGCAGCATCTCTGATGATGTGGAATACTTACAATCAAGTTTACCCAAGGTTTTATCAATATATAACTGTATGCCAAATCAGAAAATAATTAAAGAACTTATTGCACAAAAAACAAAAGCTGGAGACAGATGGACAGATGAACGGAGGGACAGAAGAACATACAGACCAGCCCAATTTAATGCCCCTACTTTTCTATGAAATCCAAGGTACAACTAGAAATGTATTCATGGAACACAAATGTCCCACCACAGCACCTGAAATGAGCTAAATGTAAATCTTAATTAACATGTGATGGGTGCACGGACATATAGACCAACAAGGGTAACACTATATACTCCTACTGCTGTCATAGTGGAGCAAAAAAAGGTAGTCATTCAAGCACATTTGCATGCACCATGTGAACCCCAATTATGTTAGAAATAAAAGTACAGATTAAAATCAGTGATTCTTTCCTTTATGTGAATACTCAAATATAAGGAAACATGAGCAACAAAACTACCCTTGTTTAATGTGAAGCATTTGCCTTCACTGAATCCATTTTCTTTATCCTGCATTATTTTATAAATTTGAGGTAAGAATAAAAAACAATCACTCTTTGTTCAAATTTATGACTCGGATGTAAGTTGAACTTCTTCCACATTACAATAAAGCATATTTAAAAAGTGTAAAATAGCAACTAATGTTATCATAAAAGTAACTTTTTAACTGGTCAGATAATATGGCTTGAAATTCTGTCAAATTTATATTTCTATATACTAATGAAAGGCAAAGTAGAGTTCCCACCACTTTTAATTAAGGGTTCTTTTATGTTGCACTGAAACAATTAATGAGCTACCATAGTTAAATTATTGCTTACTGCAAAAATTAAGTCGTATGTTGCTGAATTAAGCTTCAAACATATAAAAATACATTCTTCCCTGCCTTGATTTTTAACTAATATCAGTGTGAAAAAAGAAAATAAAAATATGTATCTCATTGGGATATGGTCAACATACCCATATTCATTTCAATAATCTATTATCATGAATCTTTTCAAATTTGTGAACAGTTAAGTCAAAGGATAAAATTCATACTTCTATCATCTTCCCGATATCTTTCATTAAGATCTTGACGAGATCCAACTGTTGACAGTCCTCGCTCATGCAGTTTTTCTTTCAGTTGCTGTTCTGTCATATTCTCTGGCCTTGGACATGGAGGAGTGTTAGCTAGCAAGTCCTTCAGCAAAAAAATTACAACAAAATACAATTTGATTTTTATTTAGAGGCATAAAGCAACAAATGGGCTTCTAGTCACATACATGGACTCCATTGAACATGTGGTCTTACGTATTAATAGCACATTATATAACCTGAAATAATTCTACTGCAAAGTCTTAACATTCTTGATGGCAGTAAAGGCCACAACTGCCATAAAAAAGGTGATATCTAAGTTACCTAAGACAATATAATTATTGCAGCATTTTTCTCTTCAAATTAGCTTTACTGGTCTAAATACTCATGGTTTTAATTAACTTTGCACAAATAAAAAAACAATTGCTGACATTACCATATACTCTTGTACTGGTCAGATCCAACTGCCAATAGCATACATCCAGATCTGCTAATGCACAATTCTGCAGCTCATCTGGGTCTATGCAGCTTGTTAGGGCAAATCAGTAGTACAAACAACATAGACCTGGTAGATTAGGGTCTACGTTGTTTGTAGCTGGATCCGACTTATATGCTTGTATATATATAATAAGTGTAATATTGATTTACAAGAAAATCCAAATTTTAGATTGGTAATAAAACAAAATGCATCAAATCAAATAGAATGACTCATTTATATTTTAAACATTTTGAAGAATTTATCAAAATACTTCACAAAATCAAGTTGTATTAATATACTTTCTTCTCATGTATAAAAAGTGTTCATTGTCGCCCAAAAAATGAATGTATCAGTCTTTCACATTCAATAAAATAACCTTTCATATTTCAGTAGGTAACACATTTTACGATATAATATAATGTTTAACACTGTGAACTGCTACTATATACTGCAGCAGTCTGCCGATCACTCTTTTATCTAATTTACATATACTGCTTTTCATCTGATGACCTGTGATAAAAGCTATCTTAAGCCATCTAGAATCATATCAGATTTATCTTACATTTAAATTTGGAATAAGTGTGGCTGGTCTTTACCAAAGGAATTTTGTAGCATATGCTACATTTGGTCTTATTCTATCCAACCTGAGAATCTCTACATTATTAACATTAATACTGCATTATATGTGGGAATGTCATGAAAAATGTATACTGAATAACTTACAATCATATTAATCTCAACTGAAAGTATGACATATTACCTCTGGTAATCCAAGTGCTTCCAAGGCTGCAGAAATATCAACTTTGACAATTTCTTGTTGTGCCTGTCGACCAGTGTCTGTCAGTTGTTTCTTTAATTTCTCTAGGCTAAGAAAATCACTCCAGTTTACTGGAAAAGAAACATATTTCTAATACAGCTATTTATACACATATTTGATATGTTTCATTTTGAAATGCCATATCAAAATTTGGCCTTTTTAAATTAACAACTATCAGTCATTTTATAGCAGTCCATTAGTAGATTTTTAATAGCTATGCTTACAACATTTTACCATATGTTTATTAAGTTAGTATTTCACAATTTGTTTCTTAAGATCAATAAATACTGTCTGGTACTTTAATCAAACTTAAATCATAACTGGATAGTAATCAACACAATTAAATATGGTGGCTCCTCACTTTAAGTGGCCTAAGTAACACAGTCCCTTTTTTGATGTGGATAAGGTCATGGATCAAATTATATTATCTAATGGTAATACTGTGTGCAATGTACCACAGGACACTGCATCCTCGTTAATCTGCACTAGGATGACTTGCAAACCTGCTTATAATGCAAATAAAATATATGGATCCCATATTTTTACAAGTTGGTTACCAAAATAAAAGAAATGGACAACCTCAAAGTAGGACTCTGTATTGCAAAACTGATCATCCAATATTCACCTATTTTAAAGTTTAAACTGACCGATTATCTTTTGAAATTAATGGGGATTAAGATGTATATATGTGAAAATATCAGCTCATAAGCATTGACACTAACACAAAACTACTGAGTCTCATGTCTAATGACTTGGACATTGAGAACATTGTAAACTCATAAGGATACAAAAAGCAGTTGTATACTTACTCAGTGGCTAAGATGTCATTTTTGGCAACCATACAAGACTGAATGGTCGTTTGATATAATGACACAAGCCAATTAAACAATTAATCGTCTCCAGCCAAATGCAATACATGAAAGATGCAGCCATCACAGTAACATACAGATCTAGAATCAGCTTAATTTTTTGTGAAAATCAAATACTTATTCAGTGACTAAGCTGGGATTTTGACAATTTTTGAGGACTGAATTGACCTTTTATGATGCCACAAGCTAATTGTCTCCAGCTGATTACAATATATACAAGATGCCAACCTCACAGTAACATCCAGTTGTAGGTCTTGCAAAAATCACACAGCACAGACAATTCCTAAGTTTTTGCCTTAACAAGTTCTAATAAATGCCGCATATTTATGTCTCTACTTTTTTTGTTTTTCAGTGATTTTTGCCCAATCTTCATGTAATGATCTGGAACAGTGCAAATGTCGTATGCCAACTATGTTGATTAGTACACAAAACTTAGAGTTGTACACACTCATTGCCATATGCTATGAATGAAGATGTGTCTGTTGACATCCAAAATAGCTAAACTGAGGAAGTAACCAGTGCAAAAGTATTTCTGGATTCGGCTCCAGAGTTTTATGAGTGTAATTCTAGCTATAAGATTTAGGTTGTGTTTGCCTAGGATGGCTATACATGCTTGCCAACTTGATCTATATTATTATTGACTTTAATTGACTTCTTCAGATCTAATATCCATTTGATGAATATCTGTCATTGTTAATGGAGATTATAATTCTCATATATCAATGAAAGTTGATAGTACACAACCTCTTCCCTCCAAATACTGACCAAATTTTGTGTCTCCCTCACTATCTCACACCCTCAACTATGACCCATTAAGTCTTTATGGACACCATTGCATGTGAAATATCAAGGCAGTGGTGTATAATGCGATCTCACCTATAACATGGTACACTATTTTGGTTCCTTTGAAAAACACTATATTGATTGATCACTGTACAAGTAACATGTTGAATAGCTATATGGACATGGTTTTTATACATTTTGCTGTAAATGCATTAATTCCTATATGGATATAAAATTAAGGAAGGACTCCTAAAGATAAGTTGAAAAAGCTTCTCATTTCATGTTAACATGAATGTATATTGCATGGAAGTAAGAGCCAAATTCAAATATCCTTAAAAGTTTAATTAGAATCTTTCACATTTGTATGTGTGCACATGAACTTGCAATCTGTTATAAGAATTGACCCACAGAACAAACTTATGAAATGTCAGAAAGCTCAATTTTCAACCACAAGTCAAAAATGTTGAAAAGAAAAAGTTCACACCAGTGCATCAAGTATCTTTCAAACTTTAGCAGCCATAGAACTACTTGAAAACTTTAGTGGTTATTACAAATTTTAATTGCAAAGCCTTAATAATTGGGTCGCCATATAAATTGTTTAACATACATCACTGCATGGGGAATTAATGGTTGAGGATTAAAAAGAGTACAGCTTTTAATAAAGGCAAATTAAAGAGTAACTATAATGAACACAATAAGGTTATTTTAATAGTATGAAGATCTGTCTGATGGAATAATTAACAGATATCATCATTTGCTTCAACCTTAGGCTAGTCACTGAAATTAACTGTTTGGGGTTTTCTAAACCATCTCTCTACACATTGAATGGCATCAGATTCACTGATAAATGGCCTTAACCTTCATTTCTTCTGACAACTGTTTAGATTAATAAAGCCTTAGCCAAGGCTCCATTCATGGTAGTTCAACAGTAATTTTAATGTCAACTGTACTTACCTTTTAATGTAAAAGGAATTTTTTAAAAACATAGTGTTTTTGATAAACAAATTTTTAAATTCTTTGGGTAAATTTTATGCAGTTTCTTTATATGACCTCAGAAGTTGTACCTTTTGGCCAAACAATGGTTCCATTTGCCAGACAAACTGGAACTGGGAGAACAGCATCTTCTAAGAGGTTGAAAAATACTGGACACTGACTGTGATCATTGGCCATACATACTCCTGCCCGTAATGTAGCAAGCATCTGTGCATCTTTCTTCACTATTTGATATCTGAAAAAAATCTCATTAGCATTACAATAACCAACTATGTATAATTTTAACCATTCAGCAAATGATAGTTCTCAATTTAAATGTAAGTTGACAAAATGGATAAAATATATGATAAAAAATTGTCACTTTTTCCTCACACATATTAAAACAGTTAAGATAGAAACCCAAATTTGTATTAGTTGTTAGAGTTTAAAATACACAGTAGCAAGTAACAAATTTGCATGAAAAATCTTATAGAAAATTTCTGTTGTAAAAGTAATTTCAAAAAGAAAGTACTCCCAGCATCAAAAACACTGCATGAAAAAATGAGTTTCTAGTGGATGGAAACTTAACAGAAACCATTCGAAAACCATAGTTTATGGTATGGTTTCAGTGTAGTTTCTGGTCCAGAAACAAACAGTTTCAGGTACAAACAGTAATCCAATCTTGCCAAAGAACTGGGAAGAATCTGTTCAATTTTCTGCTAGAATCAAGTTGTTTCAAAACAGATTCTTTTGATTTCAGTTCATATTCTGTGCAGTTTGGGTTTCTTGCCAAAAGTCCCTGGGCCAAAAGGTTGCCTTCAATAGTCACCTCTTATGACATTCAGGTGGGTACAGGTAACCTATTCTACATCCCTGTCCCCACAAAGGAGTGCATGTGGGGTTGGGTTGGGGATAACTACTCAGTCAGAAACAATCAAAATCACTTAAATCTTCATACCAAAAAATAAGAAATTTGTAATGTTTACATACCACACAAATATAAGCACATATCCCCCACCATGCTAAAAATTTATTAAAAAAACCAACTAAATAAACCTGCTTACATGGCCTGTGAATCCAATAAGGTCTTTTACATGTACATAAACTTACAACATAAGCAAACACATTTGCCTAGTCAAGTGGTTTAAATATTGGTGCTAAAGAGGTTTTTCAGTTAACAAATAGAATGTAAAAAAATAACAAATTTAAAGGTATACACTGATCCAGAAAGGAATGATCATAGAAAGAAAAGAAAAAAAAACTAGATTTGTATTCTAAATAATAATAATGTTGTAGCATCATGTGAATTCCACTTATAAGCACTTTATAGAATGTATTTGCTAAAACAAATTTTCTCACTACAACTGTATTCAATTATTCAGCAAAATGAGAGGAAAAAAACATTTAATATAGAAAACGTCTCAAGCCGATGTTGTTGTTGTTGTTTTGTTTTTTTTTAACATAGTAAATGTAAATATGTGGACATGTATCTTTATGATGAAAAACCTATATTCTAAGTTCTAAGATTATTTCAATTAATCCAATTTACATTGGTGAAGTTTGTTAATACATAAATATTCGCTGAGCAACACAGATAATTACCAATGGTGCATTAAGTTATTGTGCAAATGTTTGAAAACAAATCAAAACTGACATTGAATGAGATCATGGGTGTATGTAAAAAGGATCGATTCTATCAAATGCCCATAATTAGTATTTGGATCTCTCTCTCTCAATACACACACACATACAAAATTACTGCAGGAAGAATTCATCACTAGTAAATACTGAAGAGTATAATTAATCACCAAGGTTTCAGATCTTTGTTATCAACTTCTGTTCCAATTTTTTTTAAATCTCTACTAAATTTAATGGCATGCACTTTTTGATAGTGGACAGGAAATAAAGATATCTATCTCTTTGAATTCGACTGTGCATATTTGTATGCCAAATCACAGCTGATATTCAATATTTTGATGAATTTACATCATTTTAATAGTTTTTAAAAAATGTGGCACACACAAGAATCTCTATCCCTCTATTCCTCTCTCTTATAATGGAATCATGAATGTGTACAATATTTTGGCATATATTCAGTGTTTGGGTTGTTTATGATGCAATTGAGTCTTTTAAACTAGTTTAAATGTAGTCTAATAAATCAGCCCCCAAACCTGTACTGACACTGATGGATGGTTTTGAGTATGATTTCACCCATTCATTAAATCGGCCATTGGGTGCACGAAAATGTGTCTCCACAAATCAGTGTACATTTTAGACACTTACCGGTATTTCTCGTGGCTCAAGTTACGGTCAGTTGAAGGATCCTTTTGGCAATATGTACAAAATATTTCCAGATCAAATCCCATGTTTGACAACTTGTAAATTCACATAGAATAAAAACAACCCTACCTGCTGTGGCCATTTCAAATTGCATGGCTACATACTGCTGCTCCATCAGATACAGCAACCAATCAGACACGACTTCCACTCATTCACTTATTTGAAAGTTTTGGTTGACGAAATCCAGAGATGATCAAGTCGAGTTACATGACCAAAGCAACCAAAACTTTTAAATGGCCACAGGAGATAGGGTTGTGTTATTCCATATGGATTTACAAGTTGTCAAACAGTATTTGGGGGCTGATTTTTTGGACTAGTTTAAATGCTCTTCAGCTCTAGAAACTTTCTACCTCACGACCATTCTTATATTTAATCGCACTTGCATCTCACTTCAAGTCCTATTTAGGAGTTATTTCCTTTGGCAGTAAGACCAGTTAGTGAACACGTATGGTAGTTTGGAACTTACCTCACAATGAACACCCAAATCAGTCAAATTAAACAACAAGTTCAGAGGAACCCACTGATCCCACCTGTATCCATATCATTGTCAGTATAACCACTATTTCTGACTCTTAAAAACTTTAACTCAAAACTTTACCATTGCTGATAACAACTCTGCCACCTGAAAACGGACTATTTTATCTCACAATACTTATGCAGGTGAGACAGCAATTACATTTTAAGTATACATAAACAATTTAAGGCAATGTGTATAGTTTTGTTTTGCCTTAGGAAGCTAAGACTCTCTGTCTTCTCTCAGACACATGCACAAATGCACACATAAGCAGTGCATGATTGACCTCCCTTTTCTCACATATGTATATAACATACATAGATTCATACATACATACATACATACATACATACATACATACATACATACATACATGCATGCATGCATACATACATACGTACGTACATACAAACATACATACATATATACATACATACTTGTCCAAACGATCACATTTCGCAAAACTTCTGAAGGACGAGATTCACCTGTAAATATGTCAGCAGAAAATGTATTTTTGTTCACAATTAAAAATCCACATATCCTATGGTAATTTCTACTTTCCAGCAGCCATGAAAACATCAAAAATTGTTTTAATATAAAACTTTTCTTAATTTCATACATTTTTAAAATATTCACAGAGAACCAAATGTTTTTTGCCCGAGGAAGGTAAGCAATGAGAGGAAGGAATGTTTAAATATAATGCAAAACCTTTAAGACAATTTGAAATAAAAAGATATAATCTACCATGGTAATGTAAATATGAGAATATTAAGGCTTGAGAAGCATCAAGCAGAACTTGACCGTAATGCATAAAACTTGAGAGTAAAATTATATGCAGAAATGGAACAAAACATGAAAACTAAATTCCAAATTTGTACTCATAATACTGTGATTGTGCTTCTTTGTATGAACACTTTTACTACTATAGTTAGTTACAACCATTATTTTATTTGGAATACAGTGTAGCCTTTATATCGGAATCTCTCTCTCTCTCTCTCTCTCTGAATTGTTTTACTTGAAGAAAGTTACCAAAAAATAAACGACTAGTCTATATTTTACACTAGTCTTGCTTCATGACTCTCATAGCTCTAGAATAAATGAGCCTCAATTGTTTTCTTATAGTCTGTCATGGTAACATGTACATATTACATGTACAATTTTGGAGTTATGTCAATTGACAGACTGGAGATGTATAAAAAGTATCAGTGCGAATATAGTGGAAAAATGAATATTCTTTAAACAAAGAACATATGAAACACATAAAATAAAATAATATTATATTTGTCTTGCACTAAATATAAAAGTCTCTCTCACACACACAAACACATCATGACACAGACAAACTGCCAGCACACACACACATTAATCCATTGTAGTCGAACCTCGATTCTAGAGAGCTACTCAAAAGCACCATAAAAGAGAAGAGTGCTGATTGGCCAAAGAATTTGAAAGTTTCTAGATTATACCCAATCAGATGTCTCAAATATATGTGCCTTACAAAAAGATTATACTGGCATGCATTGTGGGAAACTTGGTAAAAATTGGCTGCAACACTTAAAATACTTATTTCAAATGAAAGTTAGCAAACTTTTTCTTGTGAAAAGTAATTACATACTAATAGAAATATCTGCTGGCATCTTCACTTTCACATGACAATGTATGAATAAAGCTTCAGTCTTGAAAACACTGGTGACTTGAGGCAAATGGAACACAGCCAGACCAGATGAAAAATCAATAAATTTTGTCAATCTGTCACAACTTCTCAGAGGTCATAAAGATGTGTGATAGCTAATTGAATGGAAAAATTTCTCTGTATCAAAATGAAACCTGAAGTACTAAAAAGTGTCACTGTAAATGCAAATACCACTAAGAAATCAAGGGCTAAATGTGAAACTGCAGCACAATATTTTCATGAATTTTACCAATTTTAGCATCAAGTTTGCATCCGGTACCTGTGTAAAAAAAACTAAGTCGGCTTCCTTTTCTTTGTGACATGTTCTAGCCTGACAAGAAGTAGGGCAAAGTAGGCAAAAGTAAATATATCACTGATGCAAACTATATGTTAAGCAATGCTGAACTTCAGTGCTTGTTAAGGGTAGAAAATACACTCAGGTTTATTGTCAAGGTGCGAATCTGCATCTACTTGACCCAGGGACTAGTCAGTACTAAAGTTTTACATAGCCCAGCCAACTTGAAAACCCTGTCAGGACAAGAGGATGAGTGTTTTTCTGAGCCCTGAAACTTCCGTTCTCATGCAGGTGAATTGTTCAGTTGATCATTATTATAGAAGATCAACAGTCGTAGTTTCTGTTATTTAAATACTATGGAAACTTTACAGAAAAAACTGGGGTGATTTCTGTTGTTGCTGCAACCATCAGGTACCTTTTAGTTTCCATCATTAAAAAAACACATGAAACTAGTTGTTTTTTCCCTTTCCTGAAACCAGACAGAAACTTAATTCATGGTTTCTGATAAACCTGAAACTGCTGTAGATCTGATGCAGTGGAAACTATATGAAACTTATTAGTATCTAGAAATGCTGAAACTAAAACAACAAATGCTGAAATACCAACAGCAGTTTAATGAAGTAACTGAAATGTCATGAAAACCTGTAGAATTTGGCACTATGTAAACTATATGAGAAGTACAAGTTTCAGATGAGACTATTTTAACGGTTTCTGATAAATCTGAAACAGCTGGAAATGTTATATTTCTGATGCAGTGGAAACTGCATGGACTGAAGTAACTGAAACCAAATGAATCATATAATCTGGAACTGTGAAAACTACATGAAAACCAGAAGTTTCCATATTAAAAAAAGCTCATGAAGATACACAGATATTTCAAGTAGTTTCCGTTACTTGGAAACTTGACTGAAACCAATTGTGCAGTTTCCAGGTAGTTTCCTTTTTCCGGAAACCTCATTTTTCATGTAGTTAAATAAAGTTGATCAATGTTTCCAGTCATTCCAGGAATTTTCTGCAGTATTAAGATCAGCATGTAGCAATGCAAATAGCATTGTCTGAAAAACCTCAGTAAGATACAGATTAGATAAGTGTATGCGCAATTTCAGTCTTGTGTTGGGTACAGTGTTTTCTCCAGCTTTCCAAGAAAAGGGCCACTTATGACCCCCTGGTTTGATCTTATGGGACCCTTCTCACTTTCAGGGGCACTGCCTATTTTTTCATCATACACTATGAATATTATTTGCTTCTAACAGCTCCACAATTATGAATATTTATATTAAATTCCTGTCAAATACATGAAGTTCACACTAGTAATTCTCTTTCATACTAAATTATTGTGAAATCTGCACATGTTCTTATTCAAGATAGGAATCTCACAGATACAAATTTAAATAACTTAGTCCCTCCAACTCCATCATGGGCTGTTTCTTTCCAATTGCCACACATTTTAACATAAATGAAATCTTTATTTTCATGTTATTTATTTTGAGCCAACCATTTTATTTCTGATTGTTAGCATTATTTTCTTATGCATACTTCAAACTTGCATTTTGGAGTTATCACACTCGATATTGGTATCAGATGCTGAACGAATGCACCCATTATATCATCATTAATTTCAGTTCAGTCATTTCACAGAGCCAATAAATACACAGCAATTGCATTTACATCAGACTCCATTATTCTTTATTTCCCTGTGATATGCTCACTCAAAATGAGGCAATGTTGATCAATGAGAACCTTGCCACATGATCCGTATGTTATGATCAAGCCTATTGATGACTTAGAGGACATGGTTAATAGGCTCCACACAGAGCAAAATCTTGCAAATGATGTAAATGGTTGTTTTATTTTGTGGGGCTTTTACAATATGCTGCCCAAGTTTATGTGTGCTCTTTAGAATTTTACTGTGCTAAAAGGTGCCAGAGCATTGCCTGGAGAAAACACTGTACATAAAAACTGGTTGGCACTAGGTAAGCCTTTCTGCCAGTGGATTAAAAGGTATGTAGCAAAACTCTGCTACCTGCTTCTTCACCTTTAATTTTAACGCCGAGTTGTCCCTTAATGAATAATTGCTCCCACACATAACAAGCATGTTATTAAACTACAAATGCAAAAGGCCAAGTTATTATGAAAACAATTATGAATAATATACAATGAAACAAGAACAATATGTTTTAAGATATACATGACATGCTCCCCAAAACAAGATGTTGATATACTAATGGGATAGCCCCATGACCTCATGGCCCTTAACCAGGGATATGATCCAATGGCAGAAATGCCATGGGAAATATGGATAGTATATGGTGTTATATATTCCCAATTGGGTGTAAATTGGATGCAAAAACTATAACCAAGAAAAGTATCATACTTTTTGACCAAATGGTTCCATCCAAGGACATATTCCAAGAGCAGGAGTGATACAAGGTGATAGGTAAGAATGTAATGATGTTATATTCAAAATATGCATTGATCTTACAATCAACAATACTATTTGTAGCTACTTTGACAATATTCTTTAAATATTACCTAACAATAAGCTCCTGTTCGCCAACAAGGTTGAACTTTATACCCGTTGCCCATTCATCTTCCAGCCCTGGAAAAGGTTAAATTAAAGTGCAAGTTTTCTATATTATGCACAAGATTTCATGATGTTTTACTACTTTTTCAATCAATACTTTCCGACGTAACTTTGGCATAAAAAAGATTCCCTCTATTTGTAACAAATTCATGTTCAATCATTTTTGTCACGTAAAATTTATATTATATATCTTCATAAAATAAAGTTATAAAAGCATTACATGCTATGCTAATCTAACAGCCTTCTTGTTTTTAACTCATATTGATGACATTGTTAAAATCTTTGCAACGGTGAGGAATTAAATAAATGATAGCTTGGTATCCACTAAAGTTGTATGTTTTACAGATGACCATTCAGTGGAACATTTATGTGGATGAAAAGTGCTTTGATGTACGTATATTATATGAGTTTTAAATAGTTAAATATAACGTCTTAACACTGTTGAAAATTATGACCCTGTTGTGACAAGAAAAAATATACCTTATATCTCTCCATATCACCTTTAATAAAAAACAAGGCAAGAGGAGGCATATCAAATCCACAATCAAAGTTTTGCTGTAAAATGTGTAACCTCGACCCCAAGATTAAAAGGACGAATGACAATGTCACAAAATGAATCATCTTAGTTTCATAATTATTTATCCAGAGTATCATTCAAAGTGTTTAGGAAATATAGGTAAATGAAAAAACATTTACCAAAACCTTAATGCATATTTTTCTTAGGTCAAAGTGGCGAGAAAGTGTATTGCAGAATGAACTATCTTAGCTTCATAATGATTCATTCAAAGTATGAAGAAAATCCATAGAAGGGTTTAGGAAATATAAAGAAATGAAAGACAATCAACTAACATCTGAACACAAATTTTATATGAATGTGGCCTTGACCCTAAGGTCAAAGAGGCAAGCACACATGTCGTAGAATGAATTGTCTTAGATTCATAAAGTGTTGTACCATATATGAAGAATATCTATCAAGGGAAATACAAACAAATGAAAAAACTTTGCGCAAAATCATTAACACATTTTTTCTATGTGACCTTGAGCACAAGGTCATAGGGGCAAGTGAATGTGATTGGGAATAAATTGTCTTAGCTTCATAATTACTCATGCCAAGTATGATGACAATCTATCAAGGTGTTTAGCAAATATAAACAAAGGAAAAGACTTTGACCAAAACCTAAATGCAAATTTTCTATGACTAAGACCTTGAACCCAAGGTAAAAGGGATAAGTTATCATGTCATAGAATGAAATGTCTTAGGTTCATAATGATTTATGCCAAATATGATACTAATATATCAAGGGGTTTAAGGAAAATATGCAAATGAAAATCTTTAACAAAAACTTTAAAAAACTGTCACCTTTGGAAAAGTGACTGCTATGTCTCACTTTGCACTATCATGAGTGTAACAAAAATGAGACAGATATGGACACAATTACACTTATCTTCCTGCTCTTTGCTAATTAATGCTCCCTGTTTATAACTGAAACACTTAAGGTGATGTCTTAGATATAAAAAAGGTTCTGTGCAACAATGTCTTGACAATTAACGATGTTATGTTTACTGTATAACTTTCAACAAACACAATATCTTAACATTTGTGGATTATGAGGATGCCATAACTGTAGAAAAGAAAGTGAATTATATCAGGAACCAAGATGGATTACACTTGAGAGATAACAAAGTGTCGGGCCTCAGTTTCACTAAACATCTATGATTATCTTCTTAAAACTGAGGTTTTTCATTATTTCTCTTATTGTTTGATTAGCAGCTAAATATTTCACTGAACGTTCAGTAGTCATCAAGGATTAAAATACAGTCATAATATCTTTCATTCTCCCGAAAAGAGCCTTGTTTCATTTCTGATGAAAAAATAAGGATTTCCTCAAATTTGAGGAATTTCTCAGTTCTGTTTTTCTCAATAAGACAATTCCAAGGTGTACAATTGCAAAACTTTTGAGTTAGTTTTCATCCCTCCTATTACATTTACCGTTGACAAAAGTCCCAACATTGCCATAAGTATTACAGGCAAGATAATGTAAACCTCAATATAAGGACAGATTTTGAGAAACTTAGCAAAATGGCTTCTGCTGATGCTTAGGGTGGTTTTCAGCTCTAGAACAATGAAGATACTAGGTACTTACCACTGTCAAGTGCTGTCAGGTCAATAACTTTTTTCCATTCATCAAAGCCCATGTTGAGAGTATGCTGACATGGATCAAATCTTATGTATCCACGAAATGTAAGAGCAAAAATCTCAAACAGTTCTACCGTAGCACAGCACTGAACACCAAGACAGAGGTCATCAAATGAGCAATATAAAAGGCCTTGGTTAGGCATAGTTAGTGACAGTTGGGGACAACCTAAAATACAAGATGTAAAAATAATAATATATAATGAATGTATTTTGTATCTATGGCATAACTATCACTTGAGCAGTAATGAAAGAAAATTAAAAACATCTCACTTCAAAACAGATGATGAACAAATTACCTATTATGCATATCTTGCAAGTGCTATTTAAACATATAGATTTTATCTCAACAGACTTATTCTTTTATCTTAATGATCATCTAATAGCTTCAATGATCAATCATTAATTTATTTAGATGAGATAAAACATAACAAGAAGTTGCCACTAACATACCCAATGTCTCCCACCGCCAACCACCAATGGGGTGGAACACTCTGAACTGAGTGAATTATGTAAGTGTACATGTACTAGGTCAATCATGGGCAAAAACTCCATGAAATATGTGAAAAATCTTCCATGCAATTCATATCATATAAGATCTTGATAATATGATGCATCACTTTCAGTTTGATTGAAATAAAATATTTAAATGCTATGCTATCCCAAGCCATTAAGATATTCCAAGTCAAGGGCCAGAACTCTGTAAAATATGTTAAAACTCTGCACATCATCACACTAGACTAAGTTTTAGTTGAGATAAAGCTTTTCAGTAAATTTTGCAGAAATCAAACAAAAGATGTCAATGCTACAATGTTCATAAGACATGGGGATACTGATTCTTAAGTTAATCATCCAACCCATCTTCTTAAGGAGGATATAATTAGCAAATCTGGTTGAAATAAAACCAGACATGTGAATGCTAGTGTTCTCAAGCTAGCGGAATTTGAACTCATTCAAGGGACACAACTCTGTAAAATACTAAAATGTAATCATTATCACATGGATCTTTCTAAGATGAAAATTCAGTGATTTTATTGAAATCAAACAAACATGTCAATACTTTGGTACTCACATGCAAGTGAGATGCCTATTCTGAGTTGTTAAAAGATCATAACTTTGTAAGAAATAGTCATAATCTAATACTCATTAAACTTGTGCAATGACTATTGCAGATGAAGCTTCACAGCAAATTTGACTTTAGTAAAACAAAAAATGTTCATGCTAGAGTGTTCAGATGCACCAGCATTCTAAGTTGATAAAGTACTTTATTTTATGCTAGGCAGTGAAATACTGGATTTTCCGAGTGATATAATTGTGATATTTCACTGCAGTGAAAAAATATCATGATATTTTTTCACCAGCAGTCAATAGCTCGCGTGGTGTAGTGGTATAGATGGCTACTTCGCATCCCGGTGAACCGGGTTCAAATCCAGCAACAGACATAATTTTTTTTTGGTTTCATTTTCTTTTTATCTGATATTTTACCTTGAATTGGGAAGAAGCATTATGTAACTACTGATATATTATGTGCAAATATACACAAAACAGAGCAAAACATAAACGGCAAACCGCTGACATTATCGCGCGGGATGCAGTAAGAAATCAGCTACTTCAGTGTGTTATACAAATTGCTAGACAATAAAATAAAATAGCATAAAATAAAAAGAATATTTGCTTTCTCCGAGTGAATAATGGATATATTTCATCTCGTGGGTGAAAAACTTAAGTATTTTCACTCGTGGCTTCGCCACTCATGAAAATACTGAGTTTTTCACCCACTCGATGAAATATATCCATTATTCACTCGTTTCAAGCAAATATCCTCTCTGTATTTCTACAATATATGGAATAAACATGGACGTTATTGAATTCATTTACATCCTTGCTGAGGTAAAGCTTCACAGAGAATTTGGCTGGAATAAAAAAATAAGTGTGAATGTTAGAGTATTTACTAGTCATTGGGATGCCTATTCTAAGTTGATCAAGGGTCATAACTCTAAGAAATAGCCAAATTCTACTCATCATCAAACTTATAAGGTGAAGCATCACAGCAAATACAGCTGAAATCAAAGCTAAAGTATGACTGCTCAAGTTTTCACAATCCAGTGAGATGCCTATTGTACCAAGGATCATAACTCAGTAAAATATGGTCAAAATCTGATCATCATCAAACTCTTCTAACATCTTGTTGTGATGAAGCTTTGCAACAACTTTAGTTGAAATCAAACAAAACATGTGAATGCTTCTATTCATGAACCATTGGGATGTATAGTTTGAAATTATCAGGAGCAATAACTTAGAAACAACAAGCCAATCGTGCTCATCATCAAGCATATCTAAGCACTTGTTGTGATGAACCTTCACAGCAAATTTAGTTTACATTTTACAAAATGTGCATGACAGAGTGTTCACAAGACTTATGCACTAGAATCATGCAAAAGATGGATGGAAGGATGGACAAAAAGACACTTTCTTTTTGTCCTCTAACCTAAAGGAAGGGGGATAAAAGCTCCTGCATATGAACACAGTGGTTGTTGAACTTACTACTATCTTTCTTTAATAGCCTCTGTATTTGTTCTTCTCTGCTTCCCTCTGAGCTCAAACCACGGTTTGACAATTCATTGATCAACTGATCATCTGTCATGTGACGTGGATTTTCACACAGCTTGTTATCCAGAACTTCCTGTACATTGAAAATGTTTTACCTATCAGATAACTGATACACAATCATTGTCAGCTTTTATTTTTTTTCAAGTAAATAAGTTTGTGTTTATCCAGAAGTAATTATTAGCTCATCCTTTTAGATGATATGAGGGTCATTGATGTTATTCAGGTGTAAAGAACTAGGCAGGGTATCAAAGTCTTTCTTTGTCTTGGAAGATATACAAACAGGAAGTGGGGGGGGGGGGGATCTAATGATAATAAGATCACAAACTTCAATTATTATTATTTTAAAACCACATTACAAAATATGAAATATCAGTCACAACAGTTCTGAACCTCATTACCCACAAATGAAGTATGCTGTATAGTTTTAATTTTTTGGGATCAGGGTAATATGATAAACAAGCATTGAAAGTCCTAGGTATAAAATATCTTGTTTATCTGAAACAAATCTGATGCATGCACTCAAAATTGAAGGAGTTTAGGTAATATACCTTTATTGTTTTGATAACATCTGCCATTTTTACTTTACTCTCATCCATGTGAAGGATATCTAAGAATTCTATAATGGAACCCAATTTTATTTTCCGGAGAGAGAACTTTTTCAAGAATGCTTCTGTCTGATTCATTAAAGTCTTTATTCCTCCACTGAGTTCATCTACAAAAGAGACAATGTTGCAGATCTAGATAATTTGGCAAAGACTTAAACTCGCACCTAGATGAAAGTCTTTACAGGATGATATTTTCCTTCTAAAAGTTTTAGACTCTGACCTTTTTCATTCATGAAAATAGTTAAAGTTTAATAACATCAATTTTAATGATTATACACAAACAAATTTAATAATGAAACAAAATCAATCAAATACTATATACCCAACATGAATTGGAAATGGACCATGCAGAGATTCAGTCTTGAAAAAATAGCCATTGATTTATATGTAGTAGTGTTTTATGGCACTTTGCCAAAAAAGTGGCTATGTAGTGCCACATTGATTTTTTAAAAAGATAGATATGATATCTCTTAAACAATAACATGTAGAAATTATGGTTAAAAATAAAATATTATTCCACATTCATATGTGAAAGCAAAGAATTGGTATTTGTTTTAAATGTAGTCTGATAATTGACAACTGAAGATACCATATGCCTATCTTGAAGGCAGCCCTACTCTTCAAAGCCTATCTTAAGTGCCTCTGCAAGCATTTGCACACTGCAAAGTGTGTATGATTGTTTTTCTTACATGATCAATTACTGAATATATCATTTATGTACCAGATATCAAAAAGAACTTTTGAATACCAAAAATGCCTGTACTCGAGCAGCAAATGATATTTTGATTTTTGAGTACAGGTGATACCACAAAAGCACAGACGTCACAAATAGCTGGAGCTAGCCGAATCATGTATGATTATTTGTTTTGTTAAACAGGTCAAATAGTCTTTTCCAGGCTTTTAAAAAAATATATATATTACAATATAATATAAAACTTGACATCTTGCTAAACAGTTCATACCTCCTAAATCCTTAGGACTATCTGCAGCTAAGGCTGTATCCCTGGGCACATGAGCACTGTTATGCAATCTGTTATACATTGAATCTGAATCACCTAATAAAACAAAAAAACAGTCTGCATTGATTTATAAGAAGGTAGGATAATTTGGAACTGATGAACAAGTATCTTTAGACTGATGTATAATGCAACATTTGTCAGAAATTAAGCATGATGACTTTTATCTGAGAATAAATAACTCTGACTTGCCTGAAAAATGTTTTCATGCATGTTACTGTACTTTTCCAACTTTTAACTCAAAACATGAGCACAAAATCTAAATGTTGTAGTCTCATTCAACCGACAGTCAATACACTCTGTAAGATCTTTGGCACACTAGCATTTGCTAAAAATCTGAGCTTTTTTCTTGTAATGCCACAACAAGAATTTTATGAAAATTGGCAAAAACTTTTCAGTGACTGATGAAATAAGTTGATTCTTCCATCTCTGTGATGATAAGATACCATCATGTTACATGTGCACACCGAAATTTTCATTAGCTGATTGAGAGATATCTCCTGCATCAGCAGTAATGTTAAATTATAGAATTTTAAGCTTGCAATATAAATTTAGCTTGAAAAATTTGCACAAAATATGTACAGAAAGATTCTGAAATGGGTATAAATATCTTTGTAGTTTTGCTTGCTAATAGAGATTACTGAAGCATTTTACCAGACACTTGTATGGTGGAGGTCTCAGGGACCCACACGCAAGTCTGGTTGAAATAGACTATGAATGTTGTTGATCCCCCCAATATTGCCTGAAAATTGATATTCATGTCTCGCTTTCTGCAAAACCATATGATGCAAAAAACACAGATTAATAAATACATAAAATTAAATGTATTTCTGATTGGTCATCTGGATAATAAAAAGTGATTTATAGAACTTCCAGATTGAGGTAGTGGAGATACTTAATTTCTAGGAATGCGAAAATAAAAAACAGACAAGTAGCTAAATGACACACTGTAGCAAGTATAACAACATCAGGAAAATACCACCAACTTGCTGCAAATCATAATAATTACGTGTCAATACATTTTGAATAATATCTTAAATTCAGCACATTCTTGACATAACATCTTTGACCAATACACATCATCAATAATGTACTATATAATATTTTGTAATTAAAATTATTGCAACATTAGTTTTTGTGCAAAATTAATGAAACTTTGTGGTTGTAAAAAATTATTTTCAGTATTTTCTCACAAAATGAGGGATATTAAAGAATATCATACACTGTATATACTGGGATTCTCAGGACACTTTTGCACCAAAAGAGTAAAGTGCCTTGCACAAGGACACACCACAGTAGCTGGTCCAATGGTGGGATTCGAACCCACCCCCTTTGGGTCGGGAGTCCGGCACGCTAACCACTGAATCACTGCAGCTCCTCCATCTATATATCATAATGACAGAGGAAAGTAACTCTTGCAGGTTAACTCCTCTCGTTCCAGGTAGATGGCCACCAGTATCCTGGATGTAACCAGTTTTAAGTTTGAGCGAAACCTTTAACAGGATACTTGCACTGCAGGGAAGGGTGGGAGGGAATTTTAGTAATGTGATCAGTTAAGTATTATCAGAGAAACATAATTTACTAAAATAAATCTACTTTCTATATCAAATACACTACCTGATCACATTAAGATTAGAAGAATAGGTAAGAGGAGGAAATGCTTGAGAAACCAACCAATACCTGTGTGTAGGAGCATGTTGATTGCTCTACTGAAAGGATGAACTTCTCTTAACCTTAGTTTAGCACAACCGAAGACAGTGTGTTTATACACCCACAAGGTAGATCCTTGTGGGATCCCGTACCTGGTTTTTGTCTTACAATCAGAAGTTTCCTGGGTGAATCCAGTGAAAGTTGCTAGGTCATGCCCAGGGCTGAGACTGTGCTTTCATGAACAGGCCGTGGTAACTCTGGGCAGCTGCCAGTGGCCTGATGAAATCCAGCTATATCCTTTGCGAGGTCATGTCATGCAAATAGAAAACTGAAGAAAGCATACTGGGCGTGCCAACCAAATGACTCCACTATGTCTCGAATTGAGACGTAATGTTCAAAGGCCAGACTCATGGAAATCGCTCATTTTTTGTGAGCTGAAATCTTCATTAGTCGTACCTAATCCTGCAAGAGTTCAGAGTACGCTGCAAGAGTTCAGAGTATGCTGATTTAATAATTCCCTATGGCCAAGAAGCAAGTACTTGTGGTATTGTCCTCTTTTCCTGCTTTAAGTGGTCGGAATAGCTTTGTACAACCACTGCAGACATTCTCCGTATGCGTCAGATTGCAAGGAAATGTCATGCAAATAGAAGCTGGAGAAAGTAGACTGGGCATGACAGGCAACTGACTCCAAAACATCTCGAATTGATACATTATGTTCGATGGCCAGACTCATGGAAATTGCTCATAATTTGTGAGCTGAAATCTTTATTACTCATACCTGATCCTGTGAGAGTTCAGAGTACGCTGATTTAATAACTCCCTTTAGCCAAGCGGCAAGCACTTGTGGCATTATATTGTAATGATGCAGACTAGTGTCACTTCTAAGAACAGGCTACCGTTGCTAGGCAACCAACAAATAACTATTCATTCTCACTCCTTGATTGATCTGTCGAGAGAAGCGAAGCTGCAGGACCCTGTATGTGCACAGAGAATGTCCGCAGAGGCCGTACAAAACTATTCCTACCACCTAAGGTAGGAAAACAAGAGAATGTCTTCATTTTCAGGAGGCTGATATGAAGAGCCTTCTTGCAGCGTCCTCTTGTCGCTGACTGTCACAAAGTCCAGTAGCAAGAGAGCTTCCCAACCCGACAAACTGGCATCTGAACAGTTTGTGATTTCCAGTTGTGAGGTTTCTAAGGGTATTCCCCAACACTACCCACTCCCCATCTTACGATTGGAGAAAGGAGTGTTTGATCTTGGTAGAGATCGTAATATGGTGATTTAAACAACCTGAGATTGGGCACCACTGTACCAGAAGGCACATATAAAGAGGGCTGAGGTGTAACAGGCATTCCACCACACTGAATAGACTGAGGAGTTGTGAAGAAACTCCCTCACTAAAATAAATGTCTTGGTAGACGCTTTTCTCAGATGCATGAATGATACTGTCAGTGCGCTGGGGAGGGAGATGCACTAATTGGATACGTGTTAAGAACTCCATACCTAGATGGACAAAATGTTGAGAAGGGATAAGGTTCAACTTCTCTACACTGACTATCCACTCTAAGCTGTGAATGAGGAAAGAAGGATCTTCATCTCATGCACCAAATACAAACTTACTAAATGTTTTTGCAGTACATCATCCAGGTACGCCACCGTGGCTGTTGAGGAGGATGTCCTGAACAGAGAGATCACACAGTCCAACATCTTGGTGAAGGCCCAAAGGCTGAGATTGAGGCCGAATGGAAGGGTGCAAAATTGGTATACTAACCCACAGTATGCAAAGCGAAGGTATTTGCATGATGCCATACGAATTGGTATATGGAAGAATGTGTCGGACAGGTTGAGACTGTGTATTGGTTGCATCACACTGAAAGGGAGATGGACCTTTCTGTCTCCATCTTGAATTCTGGGACAGAAAGAAACTGATTCAGTCTGCTCAGGTCTATCACACATCTCAATTTGCCATTGAATTTCATAACCAGAAAGATTCTGAGTAGAAATCCAGGATATGCAGACTACCTCCACTGCCTGTTTTATGAGCAAGAGCTTTATTTCCTTCTTTAAAACATCCATCTTCATGGATTGCTTGGGAGTTCCATCATGAAGGGGGACAACAAAAGTGGAGGGGACCAGATGAACAAAGTCTGGAGACCCTCCGAAATGACTTGGATCACCTAATTATTTTCTGAGAATAGGTTGATCCAAGACTGGTGAAAAAGAAGGCATCTGGTGCCCACAGGTGGGTCACCGGTGGGCTGGAGGAACAGCAAGTCACTGACATTTAGCAGGAGGCCTGGGAGAGAAGAAACCTGGCCAAGAAAATTTGCCATTACAGAGAACAACTCCTGCCATTTCTCTGGCATCAATTGTCACTTCTCTGGTATGTTCCCTGATGGACTCATGCAGAAATAGGGGCTTGCACCGACAGCTGAAGAGGCAACTATTTTGCTGCTTGCTTTCTCACCTTAATTCATCCCCGAACAGAAGCGGAGAGCCAAATGGGAGGAAACACAGGGCTGCTGCATGATGTGGTTTGAGAGAAGAAAAATGCACAAGTGTGCCCCTTCTAACCAAATCCATGGTACCAGAGGTCGTTAGGCATTTGCCATTGTGTGGTGAGCAGCCTATTCACCACCTTGGCGATATGGCCTACCGAATCCCAGGCATGGTCATTTCCAGCCTTTTTGACTAGACGAAAGATCACCAAAGACACATGGTCAAGTAGGCAGGAAGTTAACACAATGTTCCTGACCAACTTTGATGTGGTATTAAACACTTGTCTGTCCACTTTATAACAGAGAGGAGCAGACATACTGAAGGCGGTAATATCTTTTTCTCTAAGCTAGGTATGTCTCAATAATGCACGTCAGTATGGAATTTTGTACCAGTGCGGTGAGAAAGTTGCGGGAAACATACTCACTGAAAAGAACGCTCTCAAGTTATTTGGGTCACAAATTTTATCAGAGAGATACCCGGTAATTTCCACAATCTTTGATGACTGTAGCAAGACTCAGAATGGCAGATTATTGTCATCATCATCTTGTGGGTGGAGGATGGCATTCCAACAGAGGCAAAATCCTTTAAATTTCTTAGATCGCTGCCTTGAAACTAAATCCTGTCCATTCCATGGTCAGATTGGAATGTTCAGGCATGTCTGTCTTAACCCTATCGTCAATGGAGGAACTGTCCTCCTCCTGTACACTCTGAGTCCTGGGATATAACATTCCATATGGCAATGATAATACAGTATTGTCAGCATGCGTAAACATTCTGTTGGATATGCCATCAGCGGCAGTCAAATCATGTCCAGCACTGAATGTGGGGTAGCTGTGGAATGCCAGTCTGAAATGACAGATGCATGGCCACCAAAACTGTACAATGATTGTCCCAATGGCTCAACCGGTTGGTCGGAAGCTGGGACGGCATACAGAAAATGATATATGACTTGTGGGCCTGGACGGCCAGCAAAGTCAAATGGTAATCCTGGCTTTGATATTTCCAAATCCATGGACTGGCGGGAAAGGGACTGATACCCAGTGGGCTGCCAATTTATATTTTCATCCAATGCGCTCATCGACATTCTCAATAATAATGCTTGCTGTAAAAGACAGATCATTCACAATTTCAATACTTGATTGGAATCGCTTATTGTGGCGTCAATCGAATCTGCAGTCAAAGTAGCTGCCAGCATTGTTTTCAGTATCTTCATGGGGGTGGAGGTGGCATCTCGACATCCCCCATAAAGCTAATTTAAAATTCCTAAGTGGGATGAAGACTTAAAATGTCATGATCAGATGATTTTGAGCATGCTCATTTTTCTCAGTCCTTGAGCTGCCTTTTTAAGACACTGGACCAGACGTCTTCTGTCCAGAATGAACACACATTACATGTGTGTGAAGAAGAGGACTTTGTGCAGGCCAAACAAGTCTCATGGTTGTCCTCCATAATTTTAAATTGTCTGCACTTTTTGCACTTGTTTGACATCTCTGTAATGAAAGAGAAGAAAAAACAAACAAGTGCATACAACAAATATACAAATTGTTGAAATAGAGGGGAACTGGCATTACCGAGACAACCTGAGAAGTGCAATAAATTGAAATATAACAGTGCATAACAATTTCACCAGTGAAAATTGAATGTTTGTGATCGAAATCACATGTACCATGACGAACGGTACTAAAACCACAAAACTACAAATAAATTCACCCGGAATCATGCAAATGTTGCATGCACAATGCATAACAAGGTTATGACTTACTATACCACTGAAAAGAAATGGTGGATGGTCAATATTAAGCAGGAATTTCAATGGTTTCCAGGAGGCACTGTTTACAGTTGAAAGTGAAACTTTAAACTGGTTACATTCGGGATACTGGTGGCCACATAGCAGGAAAAGGGGAGTTAACCTGTAAGAGTTGTTTCTCTTCGTCTATATGATATACAGACAAAAAGACGTTTTTTCATCTTTAAGGGAGGGCTGGATTTGGAGGTAGCAGAGACTAATCCTAATGTTAATGTGATCGTCCAATGTATTTGATGGAAAAATGTAAGACTGTTAAGTTTTCCAAACTATATTCTGCTTTTATTTTCTACATACTTGGCAGAAGGCGACACATTTTTTCAGATGTTAAAATTACTTTCTGAGGAGTCATATGAAAGGTGAGATTATTGATGAGCAAGAGTTCACAACATACCTCCATTTTGATGGTGGCATGAGTCAGTAAAACAATGTTAAGCACAACTTGAAAAGAAGGTCACAGTGACCAAAGTTTGGTGCATGACATATGTTCACCTCAAGATATATAAACATAACAACTGTGTTGGCAAAAGGTGAAAGGTATTGGAATTTGAGCCTATAAATAATACCCTTAGCCATGTTGGATAAATCCTGAAATGTTGGTTGGAGCGACTAAGTTTTGGTGTGTAAGGTATTTATTCCCCAAGATGTACCGACATTAACAGTTTAGTCTTAATAGGCCCATCACAATGAGAGTAACAGCCAAGACATGGAGACCAAACAGACTGATGCACAAAAGTGCATCTTCCACACAATCTACTCCTCCTTGAAATAAGGTCTTTACAAACATTAAACCAAACCTACTGTTAATGTCGTCAATATCTCGTCCCGGTGCCTTTTCATCATCAACAGAGCCAAGTCCAGGATCTTCTGCATTCTCGAGTTCTGGAGTTGTGTCATCTTGCTTACGTCCACTCATGCACACAATGCAGTCTGCAGCTAATGTGTAGTCCTAAAGGTTGTTCAAACCATTGTTATAACAACTTTATGAACTCACTCTTACATTTTAGTGACATATCTATTCATATATATATATATATATATATATATATATATATATATATATATATATATATATATATATCTATATATATATATATAATCATCTATCTCTGTCTATGTTATCAAACTCACTAGCTCTTTATCATCATTTGCTTTATCTATATAATTTTACACTTTGTAAAAAATTCTTTTCAAAGCAATGCATCCAGTCAGTTCCAATTCAATGATTTGTAATGCAACTTCTGCAATCATTTATTACATACTCTTTCTTATTTGCATAATGGAAACTATATATGATATATGTTTATCTTACCTCTTCTATTATTACACTGTTCTGTATTACACTGATTAGATATCTTTTCTTATATTACATTATCATCCATTATTTGCCTTTTCTTACTGCATATCATGTCTTATTTAAGGTTCTCTTATCATACTCTATATTTACAAGTGAGAATTAATACCGAATGAGAGAGGAATACCATGAATACTAATTTGTAGTCATCACATTTCTGTACCCAAATGGGCACCTCGGGAACACGTGCTTCTAAAAAACGTGTTGGGTCCATGGTCTCTTCTCCTTCCTTGATGACAAAATGGATGTGATCAGTTGCTTTGCATGCTGATTTTGTCACTGTACCAATAGGATCACCTGCTGCAACCTATTACACGTAAAACATTATATTATGATATCAAGCTACAACGTCAATAAACTCTGGTACATATGTACAAAGCATCAACATGTTCTTCCACTAAATGTTTGTGCAAATATAAAACCAAACACAATATAACATGCAACTACACCACACACAATTTACACACCACTGAAAGTTTCTTTGTAGAAAGGCAAAAAGCAACTTAGATAATTCTTGTAAAATAATAGCCGTCAGAAGAATGGCTGATCCACCCGCCCAACTGGAGATACTGCACATGTAAAATGAACATGATTTTGCAGTTTCATGTCCAGTGACCTTGATCTTTGATCTACCAACTGCTGAGTCAATGGGGAGCTGCCCTTCCTCAAATGCAATGTAACTCTGAAGTTGATAAAAACTGGGTGTTGACAACTTGAGAATGTGGAACTCATAATGATATATTTCAGCTTCTTTGACATTTGACCTTCAACTTTTGACTTTTGAGCTTGAGAATCAATTGAGTGGTACCTTGACTTATTAGATGGAAACCAAAAATGTACAATGTCAGTGGCAATGACCTATACCTTTCACCCCTCAGTCACAGACTCAATAGGGAGCTATACCTGCCCAAGTGTAGTATACCTATCAAGTTAAAAAATTATGGCAAGGAAACTTGATTCATCATGCAGAAAGTAAAATCACATTTTCAGCATCAGTGACCTTGACTTTGGACCTAGCAGCACCTTCTGCCTCTGCCTATAGGTAAAATACATGTGAAGTTTGAGAAAAAAAGACTACAGCAAACTACAGTGATGTTGTAAAAATCACTGTCAATGGATGGATTGATGGACATCGCTATTGCTATATGACCTTGCAACTTCGGTCGATGGGGAAAATAAAAAGGCAAAAAACAGCACATAGTTTGTGTGATTGTCTTTTTGTTTTCAAGCAACCTGTATGCCACTTTTCTCGATCTCAGAGATACTCTGAATAGTACAAAATTATTCCTTTTTTCTGTTTGTTTGTTTGTTACCTGCATCAATTTTAATCAATCGACATGTGTCATCAAAATATTTAGCCAAACAATGTCCTGTCCTAAAAGATCTATTTTAAAGACATAGGACTGTAGATAAAAGTTTGGTTATAATCCAAAGATGAAGTTTGGTTATCATATAATGCAATGTGGTTTTCATCTAAAGGATAGTCACCTAAGTGAACATTACTGTAAAAAAAGGGTTTTTATCTAAAGTAGGATATAATTAATGATACATTCTGTCCATGTATACATTCTATCAAACTTCTGTTCAATGTGTAAAAGGAAGAAGCAGATCACCTAAAATAAGATGAGATATACACAAAGGAAAGGAATAGATCATATAAAACATTACAAAAGGTTTTAAATGTGCATTGATCTAGATGTTTTCCTATCAATTCTCTGGGATAAATTCAAGATGATACTCAATCATATATTATCCAAATAAAATAACATTACTTTTTCCAGATACATACATGCTTTTCAATGTAATTAGTGTCGCTGGTATGCAGTATGCCCCTGTCAGGATCCACATTGGTGATAACAATCTCTGTGCCTTTTGGCAGTTTCTCCACATTTGTGATGATAATTTCATTTTCTTTTTCAGACCGGATAGCAATTCCAGCAAATGGGGCTACAACCTTAATTTATATTAATACATGGCATTAAATAAATATACATTCATAAATTGTAGCATGATAGAATATAAGCTAGGTATTGTGGAACGATGATCACATGTCTCTACTTCCTGAGCAGAAGTTTGTGATCTCTTGCTGTAACAAAACTGCCTTGAATTGATAATTAACTAATGTCAACAAATGCCCTCATTGGACTAAAACCAAACCACACACAAATGCATACATTAACATTAGTACATGCATTTTAGTTCCATGTTTCCCCAACTTCTTTTACATGCAAAACAAAATATATTGGAATAAGAGCCCAGGCCTATTTATAAGCAATGTTAAATAATCTCTGCAAAATAGATCACACAGTGTCAAATAATTTTGGTGCAAATCACATGTCCTTTAACATGTACATCCACGTTCAATTTGCAAGGTTGGTGTAACTGGAATACTGATAAGAGGAAGAGCCTGGTCATAGACAATGGATGAGGACATGAATGATGAATTATTACTGATCAAAGACAGTCCAAAAAACTTACTTTTGGAACATTCTAATTAAGATAATTGATGTCCCCATCTCTAGTGCTTAACAACAACAAATGCATTTAATTAACGATTGGTAATTTTCATACCCACCTTCTCACTTTCACTTATTCTCAAATCCACTCCATCATACTGGTATTCTTTCACACCTGAGCTAGCGTCTAGTTTAGATGGATAGAAGCCTTCTCCATTACATCCACCACCCTGCAGTCTTGTCTCCCGTGGAAAATCTTTGTGGCACTTTGCACCAAATATCCCGTCAATAATACTGCGGGCAAATCGATACCTGTAGATGTAAGATTATTCTATTAAATGTTAGCTGCAATGCAAACAATCAATTGTATTCAAACAGTTTTTCAACTAGAAGGGCATCAAGCATCTTTCAATGACAACAATGTAGGAATGAAGTTGAAAATATAGGAATTTTATTTTAAAAATAGGGGAAAATATAGGAATAATAGGAACAATAAATGAGAACAGAGACAAGGTAAAGTTATCCTTTTCCACTCACCAGCTCTATCCTTTTATTTAGTATTATACACATTCAAAACACTGCTTCACAAAATGTTAAAATGGAAAAACTTCTATGACCAATCTGACATTTAATTACTTAGAACATACTGTGATTAGAGGTCACTATGACCATACTGAATGCATCTGATGAAGTTGCCATCCTTGTTACAAAACATTTTCACAACACCTAATAAACATCCGCATTATCCTAAAAAATAAATCATTCTTATAACTCACGGATCAGAAAGTGTTTAATTTAGTTACTTGCTAATTTCACAAGATCATTTGTCTTTATAACTCAAAAGCATACAATACAAACCCATAAGCTGTTTTTCTTGACTGTTTGTTACCAAATTAGGTAATCTTCAATACAAATGTCAGTGAACATCATTTTCAAATGACGTAGTCAAATCTGACCTAATGGTCAACATTACTCAGTGGTCACCTGTTCACAATGGTCATTCTAATTTCCCACCTGCAAATTTCCTGTATGTAATGGTCAAGTGCCTTCCATGGTCAGTGGGCAGATGTTTCCTAATAAAACAATGGTTTTTCCCTGCCTAAAGTGGTCACTAGTGTGTATCTACTGTGACAGCGCAGCCTATGCAAACTAAATGTTTGCTTCATGAGAAACATTGTTAAGATACAGGAATATCAACTGAATCAATCTACAAACATTTCTTATCTTGCTTGTACTCACCATACTCCAGTCATGTTGACAGTGTAACTCAAAGGTGCCAATATGTCAAATTCGAACACAAAGCAGATTTTATCATTAGGGTAGCGAGTCAAAGCAATTCATGTGATGGATGATGGGAAAAGTAGTCATGTTATTACAGCAGAAATGGAAGTCACCTTTTTTGCCAGTGTGACAGGTATAGTTCAAAACCTTCATCTATTTGCCTGTGAATTAAAGCTATCTCTGAAGAAAAAGGTTCAACATTGAGAAGAAAAATGAGTTACATACCTTTTCATTAGGGTCAGGGGTCATTTAAGATTTAACAATTGTCTGTAAAGGTGGGCAAAGTTTTGGTTCGTGGCTCACAAAGAATAGCCATGTATGACTTCTTTTAATATCCTGTTTATCACAGGTTTCTTACATTAGCCAATTGTCTGTTGATCTTGGCAAGTTAAGCAACTGGCTAATCCAGATATTATTTTTAAAGCATGAACAGCTGTTTCCAAGTGAAACTTATACAAGTTGGCCAACCAAAGAGTCAGTCCTTTGTTTTACAGTCGCATGTAAGTTGTCAATCAGTAGTGAAATTATTGTTTTGTCATGGTGCATAAAACAAACCAAGATCAGTGATTATTTTAAGTCAGTGATGATATAATTTATAAGATGGATTAAATTGAGCAGGATACAGTAATCTGGTGGTACATAAACTTGGGAGAGAACAACATATTTTTGTATTTTATGATCTTGTTGAATAGTGCACATAAAACAATCTTGAAAACTTAATAATAATAATAATAATAATATTAATAATAATGATGATATTCTATGCGTGGTATTTGTTCAAAAACCAATTTTAAAAGTTGAACCTGTGTACAAAAACCATTTTTGCCTTTTCCCACGGGTGGCTGCTATTGACAGGTGTAACTGTATTTATGAAGATAAAAACACAAAGCTTTTAGCCTATCTGAAATACAGTAAGCACTAAACAAACAATGCATGATTTTGCTGGTCTTGGATATTAGTAAGCATATGATCAATTCAACCCTGACCCCCCTTGTATATTCATTGTTAAGCTATGGGCACTTATAAAAGTTTCAACTGAATGTGAAGTGATATCTAAGCTTTAAAATGAAAGAAAAATTATACCAAATCTGTTAAAACATTAAACAATGCTTTATATGTCTTGATTTGGATTGTCTTGAGTAACTACTTTGATTTTGCTTCTTCTCAGCAGATTGTGTCAAGTTTCCTCTTGCCAAGCCACTACCTGTCCTACACACTTTCTATCCATGAGCTGTTTTTATCCTGTTCAATCTTTCTTTGACTATCTCTTACATGGTTTATCTCTTTTCTTAAACTTTCAGCTTTCCTTGAAGCTGTTTCAATCACCATGTGTGCTACACCTGCCCTTTTTCAATTGCTTTTGTCAGCTTAGTGTTCCCTTCTTCCAGCAGTACCTCTGTGCTTAACAATTTTCCCTCAATAATTCTTCTTTCTCTCAGAGTTTTTTTTTCTGTTTCCTTCTCTTCATATGGTTTCCTCTTTTTTTCAAGCCCAGCCTTTTCTTCTTCTTTCCTTTGTTTATATTTCCAGCCTATACCTCCTCCAGGGTTTGTTTGTAGTTACTGTGTGACATTTTTTAATACCCTAATATATCCCTGTTTGGTGGAATTTCTGCTGACTGTACTCAGGATCACTAAACTTAACAGCACCTTTCACTATTCTGGTCCTATTCAGTTTTCTCCCCAGTGGCATTTTTCCTTTGTAACCACATTTGTGTTCACTGAGAGACTCCTTTCCACATCAGCATTGCCATGAGGTAGCACAAAAACTCTCTTAACTAGTACTGAAAAAAATGTGTATTTCATGCTACCATTGTCCTGCATCATTCAGAACACCTGTCTCCAGTAGTGATCAACTCAATCACATTCTTGCAGTTCATCCTCTGTCAGATATACATTCCATTCATCAATGATGTTAGTATCAACATTCTCTTCCAGTTGTGGGTGTCTTGATAAAAATCTCTGCTTCTATGATATAACCTTTCTCAAATCTTTTAACTCGGGATAAACAAGCCAGTGTTTAATCAACTTGTTGGCTTGTTTAATCAACTTGTTTTCAAACTGGCAGCCTGTTGACCAAGTACTTCGATGCTGCATTGTATAATAAATGGATTCCCATTCTAGAACTTAAACTTTAGGATGGAAATTCCCCCTTCCTTTTAAAAAGGCAGACATTTTCTGAATATAGGAGGAATTTATTGAAGAAATAAATTTAGGGCTTGAAAACAATGCATGATTTTACAGCACTATTTTGTTTTAGAGATTAGTGCTAATCCCACACGTGTCCTAGTTAGACCCTGGAATCATCCTGCAAGGATTCAACAATGGCTTTGATGACTGATTTCCTATCTGCATGCACAAAGAACAATGCCTAATAAAACTGCAAGACTTAAACATGTGTTGGGAACCAAAATCTGATCAAAAGATCCCATTTGCTTTTTCACCTGTGCCTGCATTGATTCATCATACTGTAATGAGAAGTAGTTATTTGAATTTCTAGCATCAGACACCAAAGCAGCAGAAAAGGCTGGACCTAGGTCACCTCATAGGAGATAGGAGAGTTACTGTTCTGCTCATACTGAACTCTCTGCTATTGGGCATTTGAATATTGCTCCAAATTTCTCTGCAATACCACCACTTTGACTACTGCAACATGCAAAACATCTTATGCTGGTAATGTGAAGGTTAAAACTGATGGTCCTGCTTTTTCACTTGATGGTCCTGCCTTTTCACTTGATGGTCCCGCCCTATCACCCTCTTCAAGGCAAAGTTTAATTGCTGGAACTTTGAATGTTAATTTGGTCTGACTTAGAGATGGGATAAATTTACAGTTTCTTAGGAAGATTTCCCTTGGCATGTGGGAGAATTATGTTCCAGTACTGTCACACTTTTTTCAGTTTCCATATGGTGCATAATGCATGATATATGTCACTATCCTTAGTGACCATGACTTCAGTTGAAGTCCATTTTTATCTGTTACACACAAGCAGCATTTATTAAATATGGTTCAATCCCATGGCATCTTTAAGCTGTTTTCAAAGATTTTTTTGTTTCTCAATAGATATAGTTATCTAATATACAGGTCACTAATACATCTGTACACTTTGCAACTTTATGTTTATTTTGCTGTAAATATCACTGCCACAGAGTGAACATATCAATCCTTAGTTTTAAAAGTGTTTCAAATGATGTGAGAATATTCTCTTGGTTTGAAGCAATGGATGAAAAAAACTTTGTTGACTGGTTATACTATTCACAATGATCTAAAATATTTCAATCTGTAAATGGTGATTGCAGGTAAGTTTTCCTAGTTTTCTTTCTAAACACAAAATGTATACTGACACTAACTGACTACATACATACAGCTTATGTTGTTGGATATTATCATGGGTATTTATTTTTAGAAGTAGTTGAAGTAATATACAAGCATTTTTATTGTTAATCTTATGAAATATCCAACATAAGCTGCTAGGTGAGTGCCAAACAAAAAAGAAATACAATACATGAAAAAAGTGCAAACAAAACCCAAGATAATTTAATTATAGCTTTGAAAACAGGCAACAAAATGTCCAATACACTTCTGTTGCACTCATCTTTTGCAATTCTTGCTTACCCAAATCTTTGAAATATAGGAAATATAGGAATGTCTTAAAAATATAGGACACCTGACATCCAGAGCTAGGCAGGTACAGAGGGGTGTCACACCCACAACTCTGCGCACCCCACCCCTCTTTCTGTCCTTCGATTCAAGCCCCCCACACCCTTTCCATTTGTTTGATTGGCATCCCATCTTTTTCTTCCAGTAACATGCCCTTTCCAGATTGGCTGTTGTCTCTGTACTGTGTTCCTCAGTATACAGTCTGAACTCTACTTTTAATATGTGTAATAATAGGGTACAAAGTTTGTGACTCACCAAACATATGTAAAAAGAAACCTTTGTACATGTGACTTAATTTATCGCAACTGGAATAAAAGGCATGTATGTATATATTGGATTTAACAATATGCCAACACAATACTGGCCATATAATGTGAATAAAAAGGTAAGTTCTTGCAATGTAAAGATACAAAACTGCAAACAAAAATTTTAGCAAGATAATTCCTTGTAAATAAATATAAACATTTAGTGCTGCAAGTACCATGAACTACATATTATAATTTAATAGACCTCAATGTAGGCACTAGTAGGGCATGGTTGACTCAAGAGATTATTGACCAACAGGTCTCAATGACCTGGACCTTTGGCAGGGGTCGACTTAACACAGATTCTTCCTTTGACCAGCAGGATCAGCTCAGTCACATGGAAATCAACTGGCCCAGGCCTGCAGAAAATCAACTGACTCCCACCCCTCCACCAAGTAACAACTTCAGAAGATTTAGCTAGCCCCACAGGCCTATGGCTGTTAGTATTAACTGGCCCTTCCCAAAACCCCACAGGCCATGGGCCAGTGGCTAAATCAACCCATTTAGTCAAGGTCTGCAGCAGGGGTGTCAAATTCATTTGCTATGGTGGGCCAGATTTGATATAAATAATAATAAATAATAAGTCTGGCAGGCCGTATGTTTGACACCCCAGGTCTGCAGTCTTAAACTAAACTTACTGTGCAGGAACCATTATTTTCTTCTTAGACTTACCATGACAATGACCTTTGCCCTTTAGACCACAGAATCATTAGATTTCTTTATTACCTTAAGTGCAACCATCCACAAAGATTGGTCATGGAAATTACAACAGAAAAAACTGTATTTTGCAAAACTAATTGTTCTTTGATCCATAATGCCCATGATCTTTGAACTTTGGACCCCAGAATCAATAGGTCTCTTATATACCGGAAGTGCAAGCCCTCCACAAACTCTGGTGAAGGTACTTGGTTAAGAATTAAATTTTTGTCAAGAAACCTTTTTTCTTTCATTCACAATAACCCTGACCTAATATATTTTGACACAAATTCCACAATCTTCTTTCTTATCCAAAATGCAAGCAAATCCACAAAGTCTGGTCTAGGCCTATGATGTTGAACTAATGTAAATTACTCTGTGGAAGCCTTTTTTTTTTCATTCAGTCACAGTGAACTTCATTTTTGACCTTTTGACCAGAAATCAATATCCTTCTTCCTTACTCCATGTGCAAACCATCAACAAAACATGGTAACTGTAGACGGTGGAGAACTTAAATTATTGTGTGGGAACAAATGAGGGAATAGACTGACAGATGGACATCATAATACAATATGTCCTACCTTATGCCAGGCATATAATAAAAGGAAAAGATGTTAAAACTATTTTAAAGGTATATAAATTCAAATATAAATGTAAAAAATCTTTTAATACACGATCAAAATGTTATCTACACTACATCATTTTCAAAAGTCCATGATTTTCTCTGGTTGTATATCATCACAAAACTTAGTTCACATAAAAAGCCTATTTCTCACATAGTGGATGTCAATACACTTGATAAGAACGTGTTCCACTGTCAGTGGACAATGGAATGGTTTGCACTCCAGTCGAGCTCCACCTTGGTATGTATGGGTCAGGTATGTGTGTCCAATATGTGGACAGGAAGCTACAGTAGCTCAGTTGGTAGAGCACCAAACTTATAATCCAAGGGTCCTGGGTTCTATACCTGTCCAGACCAGCCCAAGTTGGCTGCATCATGTGTCCTTGCAAAAGGCACTTAGCTTCTACATCTTCAGCATGATATAACCAATAATGTGTTAAAAGTGCCATTAAAACCAACAAAAACAAAACAAAATAAACTATGTGCGAGCAACACAATACAACCTCACCTTTGGCATTTGTTCTATGAGTGATGCCACTCTCCAGTGGTGGATTTCATGTTCTGAAGCTTATTTGTCAAGTTTTCATTCCACATATTTGCCAATTATGTAGAATATGCAGATTTATTTATCTGAAGTTTCTGTATGGAATCTTCCATTCAGCAACAGGTGACTGCATAGCAGTTTTGGCTGCTTTTTCTGCCTTTTAGTATTTTTAATATCGATGCGACCAGGCAGTTAACAGTACAGAATACTTTTTTCATATTTTTCAGTCATTTCAATATAATTTGGTATATTAACAGATTATCCAATTAACGGTTCTGTAAGGCTTTGGGTACGGAAAGGGAAAGTCGTGGGTTAAAGTCTGATGGTGGCCATAGCTGTTGTGTCCTTGAGAAAGGAGCTAAACATCTTTGGAATAGTTTGCTCCACTTAACAAAGCTGTAATTGAGTACTAGTGGTGTGACAGTCAAATAACCAAAGATTGGTCAGAAAACCATATGATCAAGCATTCAATTAAAATTTTTCTAATAAATGATTATAAATGACTTAAGTTTTCTTCTTTGGAATATTTTGTTTTTACACCTTTATTTTAAATTTTTCACTGCTTCACAACCATGTTTTTTCTTGGAATAATCAACACATTTTCAGATGGGTACTCTTATTGGTCATTGATCAGCAATAACAGATATTCTAATCATCTGCAAGATACCATGAAAATATCGACAATTCTGTGAAATCAGATGCACAATACAAAAAATTTATTTTCCATTAAAATATAGGAATTATCTCCAAACCATTAAAGTCTATGGCTGATTGGTAATGATGAAATGATCTTCAATCTTTAAGTTTAAACTGATTCCCAACACCACTGGGTACCAGTGTTTGCTGATGACTAAGCTGTCATAGTTTAGTGTCCTATTCAGGAAACATCATGTCCTTTTAGTTTCCTTTATGCCATTTACAATGGTATAAGCTCCAGCCTAATAAGCCACTATTAAGCTGGGAATTCTTCATAAGCACCATATAGCGGGAATTTATAGTGGTGGAGAAATTTTAGTGATTTAGCAGTCTCAGAAGTGAGATCTCTAAATAAATCCCATCAAATTTACCGCCTTAAATTTTATAACATCTCCTGATTTTCAATCACTAAAAAATAAACTAGCCAAAATTAAAATCCCGTTTTTTAACAAAATTGCCAAATTTTATGTATGCAAGACGTACATAATTATAGCATATTTATCAAAGATGCCACATTAAGCTTCATTTTAACACGAAACAATCTTGTATCCATTTACCATGCATGGACAAAAATAGGTACTTGTATTGGACAACAGATATCTCTTTTGGGTGCACATGTCACCAACAGTAATGTTCAGAATGATGTGACATTGAAATGTCATCACACTAGTGTGCAGCCAATGGCTGTGCAAGTTGCTTGGGTGCTGCAGTACCAGGTGAACAGATTTATATTGTGTGAACACACCAAATTGGTTTATTCAGTAATCCCCTCATGTTCGTGAGTTCAGTGATTATTTAAGTTGCAAAACTGAACACAGATATTTATCTCGTAAAGTAGACACCTCTTTTCAAGTCATTATTTCTTTATTCCTGACACACGCACACACACACACCAAATATTGAGCATATTTATACAGTGACTTCATAATAAAATTAATCACATTCATCTGTAATCCTAAATGATGTCAAATCACTCTTAAGAAGAACATATGGAAATGGTGCCATGTTATTTGTAATATGGAATTGTGTCATTTGTTGATACAGATGCAAAATTGATCTTTTTGACAGTCAAAGTGTCCGTCCTTGAAATTAGATAAAATATTAAGTTCTCTTTTACAACCATGATCTCTTTGGCAAGGATATTAGTTGACAGGAACTAAACAGAATGGGTGTACAGAATATCAATGGAATGGCTTGAAAAATTCAAAAATACTACACCTTGAATAATATCAAGCCTACATGAAAATCTTTACAAAATGTATCAAAATAAATATATATATGATCAACTTTTCTCCACAATATGCATACTAATTTAAATGTAATTTCTTGAAATTTCATAACATGTATAATGAAAATAAAGCTGAATCTCTTCTTACCCTTCCTTTAATGTGTTGTATGCATCTTTGATTTTTGTAACAACATCAAACAGCTTGATCAATTTTTCAAAAAATTTTCCTCCAATCCCTGTCAAATTCTTGAAAGGTGCTGTGATCTCGTCAGCAATCGATAGTAGTTCTTGGATAACCTGATTCTTAACCACTGCCTTCAATGACATAAACAAATGTATTATATATTTCATAATGAGAGACTGAAATGTATCAGTGGGAGAAAAATTATATAAACCAAAGTGACGATAACACTTTTATTGCCAATGTTGCAATATCACTTTTGGAACTACTTTCTTTTCCCATTTAGAAAATATATCTGCCTTTATGTATGTTATTCAAATCTGCATTTCCATATTTAGGCCTATTTCATTTTTCTTCTTCTGCTCATATTCTCTCTCTCTCTCTCTCTCTCTCTCTCTCTCTCTCTCTCTCTCTCTCTCTCTCTCTCTCTCTCTCTCTCTCTCTCCATCAGGATGAACAGATCTTGAAATGTGTCAAGACTGTAGACCCTCTAAAGTGTATACATTTATTTAATCAATAAGAAGGCGCTATAAAAAAATGCCTAAAAATGAACTCCAAACAACAAAAAGTAGGCTTCAAGTATTAACATTTTTAAATTAGTTTTCCACATGAATCCTGCAAATTATTAGTGACTGAACGTACATGAACTGTTTCTATTCGATATTCTGTGTCACCCATAGGGTATCGTATGCCTTTTACACTCTATTACAGACAAATTTTCAGGAAAAAATCTTGATATATAGAGTAATAAAATTGTTTAAGTAGTAATTCTAACTCTCAACATAATCATAATCATCTTAGAAAATGATAGAGAAAATGAGCACTGATGAATGTTGACTGCAATCCGAAATTAAGTGACAATTGAAATTTGGGTGCAGCATCTTTTACCAAACTAGACTGCAAGCTTGCCAAGGCAAAAAATTCATGTGTGAATGCAGAAACAAACAAAGCAACAAACCAAAATCCATACAAGTAAACTCACAATCATTGAAATCTTTTGCTTAAAGATGTTACGCCCTGAAATCTGTCAGATGCGACCGCTCTGATGTTTCTACAGTACCCCCACCCCAACCATGTTCACTGTATCAATCCACACAAGAAATGTGTTAATGAAAATAAAAATCTCTTCATTTTCATTTGAAAACAGTCATTAATTTGACAAAATACACAATTTAAAGCATTCTATGTACAAGCTAAAATGTCGCTCTCCAAAAATTATTGTACAATTTCAGAACTTCTTTTTATTGATGTAGTAATGCAGGCAATAACTGTAGTGACACAAAATGGAGAAAAAATCCATGCAAATCTACATTTTTTTCATTAAAAGAATATTTAATAAATAGAAAATCTATGTTTTGTTTCAGTAGATATAAGGAAATATTTCACTTGTGATGTGGAAACATTTTGTACTGTCACTGGTGGCTTCGCCACTCATGACATAACCATTGTTTCCAACTTCATTTGTGAAATATTTCCTTATATCTACTCAAACAACACATATATTCTATATATGTCATATTACTATAGCTTGTAAGAAAGGCAGCATTCTGTTCCCAATGGCAACTAATGCACTGTAAAGATTTAAGATCATTCCATATCATTTTACTATACAGAATTAAATTCAAGTTGTAAAGAATAAACACCTTCATTATGATTCAATCCTCCATGGAATGGATAGTTCCGATATCGAGCGATAAGCTCCGCCCACTTAGTTACTTTTCCTCCGGCTCACAAGCTATTGTCAAAATGGCGGATTCAGTAGCATCAGCAACAGATTCATTGGTAAATATTCCCAACAATATTTCTGAAACTTTCCTACCTGATTGCAAGAATCTTTCAGATCATGTGTTAAAGAAAGACTGGAACTACTACACACAAGGATATATTCATGAAATTTGGATTTTTTCATCGGCGAAAATCAGGTGAAAGTTCCAGCACATTACTGGTGGTCTATGTGAAAGAACGAACAGCCTAGCAAATAGACATTTCGTTAGAAGAGGACAAAATAACAGAATCTTTCTGTTCTTGCAAAGTTATGTATTTTATTAATTAAATCAGAATTTCTAGTATGACTTCAGTAATGTTTTTTTCTTCTCCCTTTTTTAAAATGTAAAAGAAAGCATTCGTTATGTATTCGCACCCTTTAATTTATATAATACATGTATAATTGTCATGTAAGAATAAAAAACCAAGCACCTATTCTGATCTAAGATAAAAAAAAATATATTTATCAATTAATAATTTAATTATGTTTAGGAAAAACATTAAAGTTAAAAAAATAAATAAACAATTTATACAAAGTTTCATGAGTGACTGAAGGGAGTGTTTTGCGTTCAATACGCTGCGTTAACATGTATCCTCAGTTGGACGGATAAAAACATTTTAAAAGGGTATCATGGATAAGCCAGTAAATTTAAATTATTCCAGATCCATGTAAAATGATCATTATCATAATCTCTTTAAAAAGAATGAAATAATAATGGCACATTGAAACAGGCATGTTGAAGGGGTTATATTTGCATCTACTGTTAGCAACACATAACTATGCAGTGAATTCGATGCCCGTTTTTGATTGGTCAAAAATAATTCATGTTCCCGGTTTGATTCACAGGTCAGAACTATCCATTATCATCTCAGTTATTATTTTGATGATATGTACATGACAGCATTAAATGGATGAGATCAAACTGTACCATTTACAGACATTCATACATAAAGTAGGCCTCATACTATATACAGTGCATTTGGCAGTTTATGTGACATGTACTGATTCATTAAAAGTATTTTTTTTAATGTGATTTACTTCAAAACTTATAAAGTTACAAGGATTAAAGGAAGTTTCTTACTGATGTCAATTTTCCACCTGTGAATTGGCTGATGGGATCACTGGTATCATCTAGTATCTTTTCAGCCCATTGTTTGCCACCTTCTGCAAGTGTTTTCACTGCCTTGGCAGCCATATCCATGATTATATCAATCTGTGAGGCAAGATCCATCCAATAGGGTTTCTTATCTAAAAATATATTGCTAAATTAAACAAGCAAGAAATATTTATAAATCAAACTTTCGACAATAACATCATAATTTCTGATACACTTATTGACTAATTCTTACTTTTTTATGTTCCTGAACATATTTTCTAATATACATATAATTGCAAAATTTTCTTGTAATAGAAAAACTGTGCCATCTATTTCTGAAGATAATATGGTCTAATATTTAAAGATAACTGATTCATCAAATGACAACTTCATACACTGTCAAAGGCACAATGCAGATTGTTTTTGTGCTGGGAAAAAAGGTATTTCAATATAATTATTGATCACTTTTATTTCACAAAAGAACTCAAAACTTCCAGAAGTTGATAAAATTGGAAACCTTTTAAAGCTATCCTTTGAAAACATTTATGCTACAGGCCTACATAAGGTCCTGTATAGAAAGAGCAGATCCACAAAGCTAAGATTACAAAAATAAATCTTCTGTAACAGTTTCTATTATTAGAGTATTTCCTATCATTAGAAATGATACTGTAATATTTCCAACATAAAATATTTTTTTCCACAGTGGCTTTAACATTTATTTTAAAATTTAACTAAATCTGTATAGATAATTACTGCATACCTTTCAAGAAAAAGCAGGATTCCTCGATTTGATCCTTTGCACGTAGTACTTCACTGACTGAGAAGACTATACTGTAAAATATATAACAGATCAAATGAACAGACTATTTACAAGATCATAATAAACATCATCATCACCATCAACATATCTATTGCCTACCATTGTATACCCAAACAATCTTCCAAAACTACTATACATCCCATTTAATTCAATTAAAGATTGACCGTTTGCTTTTTTAAGTATAGTGAAGTATGAACCAAAACATAGCTGTGCAGACTATATTATCCACTATATTTAAGTTGACATAGGTTTTTCTTCAGTTCCAACTTCACTAAACTCGACAAACAAACCATTAAATCCTTGTAACTAAATTTTAGACCTATAAAGGACTGAATAAAGACAAGTCTTTCACAAGTGCAGTAAAAATATTTATTCTGACCGCCTTTTTATACCATGTATGAAAACATTTAACATAGCAATCAATATCCACAATTTGCATACAGCTCATCAGAAAACAGCTATCAGTTTCACGGTAATCCAGTACAAATTGACAAAATCATCATATATATAGATTCTAACAATTATATAAAGATAAATCAAATGAAATCCATGGTGGATAAATACACAATGAGTAAAGTGCAAAATCTTTTCACGTTTTTTTAATTCATGTTCCTAAATGTTGATATTAGGGAGTAGCATCAACCACAGTAGCATACAACTTTTGCTCCTAAAAATAAATTATTTTTTACTAATTGTTGAATTTATACTGTTTATGAAAATAATAGATACTTAACAGAAGACTTTTCACACATATACAGAATACATGTACACAGAGGGTGAGTTACCATTGTTTGTGGACCTGAGACTAAAGCATAAAGTAAGAACCTTACTCAGTATTAAATAACCAATTTTGGTTGATAAAAGCCTCTGTTGAAAGCAATGAAGGAGGCATGCCTTTCATTACTATCAATAAAGACTACAATTTAAAAAAGCAAATATTGATTTTCAAAACATCAAGCACAAGTGACCTGATGAAATGGCAACTCAAGTTTCTGCATAAAATTCAGACCAACTGACTAAATTTAGTTCTGATCAATAGCATCTATGACAGCCGGAGAGACTACAAGGCTGAAATCTGGAAACCCAGCAAAAATTACTTTCTGAAAATAAAAACAGCCAGGCTAGACTTCCACCTTTTGATTTATCCAATTAAATTTTGACTTCTCAATTTTATAAGGGTTTATCAACCTTGACTGCCTTTAAAAAATATTCTGAGCACTTCTCTGTGAATCACAACACAAGTTTCATCTGACCTTTTCACCCAACTTTTCAATGACCACAAGGAGAGATTCCACATTTTAGGAAGGAAATCAGCTAAAGTCCTAACACTTAAAATCGACAAAACTGTTTCATTTAAATTGCAACTGGAACTAAACTGAATATGTACTAATATTAATTTTCTTTTAGGTCACAAAAAAACATGAAAATGAGACTTATCTAAACATGAGGCAATATCCACTTTCTGTGCATCTTCAATAATCAACTCATCATAACCTTGCTAAATGTTGAAACATTTTTAGAATGTAGGTCGACTGTGTAAAAATTGACTTTTTGGGAGAAGATTTGTGGAATGTCAGAGCTCTCTCTCTCTCTCTCTTTCTTTCTGTGTATATTATTTATTTTTTAACAATTTAACTTTTAAGCTTTATATTTTGCATGTTCAATTCATATCACATTTTAATTGTACACCATATTTTAAATGTACACAGCAGCTGCAATTTTCACTCTCCTTGTTGTCGATGTAAACACACACAATATCATGTAGCTTTGAAAAATTTATTTTACCCATGAACCTCAAATGATTTTTTGTCAGCTCATATAGGTGTGAACCAAAAATATTCCAAAGGGCCTTTGCCAATTAGATTGTTGGAAATCTTAATGATGAAAGAAAATATTACTTATTCTAATCTGGATGAAATTCTTGCATTTCTATTTAGCTGAATTGTACTTTCAGGCCTTCTGTGAAATAGTGGAGAACAGATAACAAGAGAACATTTAAGGAACTGATGCTCTCCTGTCTGAAAAGAATTGGAAGGAATTCACAAAAGGTATGTTTCCTCCCTCCTTTTAACTTTTTTAATTGCCCAGTGTTGAATTCATCTCCGATATTATTAAGACTCTTAAGCATCCAAAATTTGGTAAGAAAAGTCATTTACCATATTTTTCAGTGTATAAGTTGATACTTTCTGACCTGAAGTCTGGCTTCATCTTATACTCTGAATCAACTTATATATGGATTATGTCATTGAAATTGCTTTAAGTACCAGTAATACCAAGATATAATCGGCAAAATCGAAAGCAGGCAACATAGCTGTGCCAATTCTTGTTCAATTACAATGTCAATAAATTGTTATAAACTAATATGACTGCTTTTATATTATAATTTTTATCATTATAAAGTATGCATTTGTATGTGCTTGTATTGTCTGATTTCTCCAACATGAAATAAAAGAAAACAATTAAAGAGTTCACAATTCATGGGCCCCATAGTATTTATGGTCTATACTCTATTGTGTACTGTACTTATGCAAAGTATACCCTTTGTTCCTATAAAAAAAAAATACGAACGGATTTTGCTTTATTCATCTTTTTTTTTACCACACCTCATTCTTCCTGATCATTTTTTATCCATAGGTCCATTGATATTTGATTTACCATTGTTTTATTTAATGCACTCAAGCGAGTACCAGTACATCTTTTTCATTGATATAGTTGATCCTACACAGGGATGTAATCCATATGAATGACTCAAATGTTCAATGAATATTTATAAAATACTGTAGATGAAGCACATAACTATCATATATGCACAATACTGTCATATATTCACTAAAGAATGCCCATAATATAAGTTAAAATTCAGAACAGAGATGGACTACTCGTAGATCATCAACGATCCGTTTTTAGTTTTGCATTTCAGCTTAAAGCAAAATGTAATGTCAACACATCACCTTAATTCATTAATAACAAGCTATAGTATTGACTTCTCTTTTTGATTATAATTGATGGATTAGTCTTTGGTTTCCGACAACAATCCAAGCCAGTTAGCTGTTTAAACCCTGATATTGGCTTTGGTAATAAGCAATGCCAGTACACCTTTGTTCGCTATCATTAATCTACATCAATTACAGGATTCACGATCTGAAGTGGATTGAGAACCACAAGAAATGATGCAATACTGGTACTGGTAATTTATCTGGAGGTCTGTACCATTTTATCCAATCAGAGAATAACTTACCTCCGTGTTGAAGAAATGTAAACCGCATATGTCCGTGAATTTGAAACCACATAAAACGTGAACTAAAGATAAAAAAAATGAAAATGTGGATCGCATTTTGCATTTATGCATGCTGAAATATCTCAGTACATTAAAACCAGTCTTGAGCAACCTCTGCTATGAACGACCACCTGTCATTCACGACCACAATCATAATGCACGGATCGATTGTATTATATTAATGCACTGACGTGAGCGACCACCTGCAGAACGTGACCAGTGACCATGATTTCTTGGCAAAATATGCATTTCAACACTGCTATGAATGACCGCATCACAAAAACATAGATAAACACCACTGACCTTTATTTAATCCTTTGTAACCATGACAGCTTAAAAAGTAAAGACTGTTCTAAACAAAAACAACAATAAACAAAATTAGGCTAGCTACCGTTTTGTTTAATTATACAGGTCATGTATATAGTGTCATATGCTACAGATTGTAGACCAGACTAAAGTACATGCAGATTGTTGTAAAATAACACTGCAATAAACGACCGTAACGCAAGAACAGAGACAAACACTGCTGACCTTTATTTAATCCTTTGTAACCACGACTGCTTAAGAAATAAAGAATGTTCTAAACAAAAACAAACAAATAAAAAAATACACTGGCTAGGGGTTCCTAAATTTTACAAGTCATACATATAGTGTAATTTGTTATAGACTGTAAACCAGACTAAAGTACATGTCACTAACTGCCATTTTAGTGCCAAACTCAATGTAGCATTCGCATACATCATTTCTCTTTGTAGTTAATCTGTAATGCCTGGGGTGACTGAGGTCTTTATCTTAGTCTATAATACCAGTAAGTGAGAATCATTTTCTGGATTTGATTGTCATTGTTAAAGGGTTGTGTTGCTTGTTGCTTTCTTTTGATGTTACAGTGATTACAACCCACACACCAAACCATCATCTGTTCACCTTAGTCTAAGCCTTAGTGTAGCTGGTTACACACCTTGTTAATAGAGTTAATCCCTTCATGTCATCGGTGAATTAAGCCTTTGACTTTTGTCTCTAAATAAATTTATTCTGTTTCTGGATGAGTTAGATATGTTTTTTTATTTCATTCATTGGTACATATACATTGTATATATATTCCATATTTCCCCAAAGCCTGATCAAAACTGCTACAGTCGTTATTACAACTGATCAATGACAACGTTAACACCTAGCACCTTAATAACAATGGCAGAACCGCCAATGAAAAAGAGACAAATTCTAACACTAGAGGAGAAATTGAATATAATTGAAAGAAGTGAAAAAGGGGAGACTGCTCGCAAAATATCAGCCAGTTTAAACGTCGGTAAAACTCAAATTCAGGGTGTTATAAAAGACAAGGAGTCAATTAGAAACTAATTCATCTGCTAATACATGTACATGTGATCTTCAAATATAAATGTGATTCATGTTTAATGATAGATGTATATCTTTATTGCTATATAAAATTATTTTCAGATTAATGCATGCAACATTTTAACAAGAACTATGATTAAAGAATACAATTTAAACAGTGCTGAATTTCAACCTTGGAAACTGGTCTTTTTGTACAAACCTGTTGAGAGACCACCTGTCTTGAGAGACAACTTTTTGTTGGCAGAATGGGTGGTATCTCAAGACAGGTTTTACTGTATCACTTAAAAGTGTATACTACAGACATACTTGTGGCCTTTGGCTCTTTAATTCTAAGCGATGAAGTACACTGCAAGCAAAACTGGGGAAAAAGCATGTTAGCATTGGTGACTGCAATCTCACAATCAATCTGGAATAGCATACAGTGATACCATTAATATTCATGAAGCCGGAAGTTACTAGTGAAAAAGATGAAGCCAATGTGTTGATCTGGCTTTGTCTTATCCTCCACACCAACTTATATATGGATAAAGGATAGAAAATTTACAAAATTAGCAAATTCGACTTATACTCCATATTGACTAATAGGCCGAAAAATACAGTATTATATGTTCGAGTTAACATGTTCACAAGACAATTGCAGTACAAAAATATTTGTCGTGACCTTTGACAATGATCCTGGTATCATGGATAAATGATTAATGAACTCATCCCATATCTTATGAAGATATACCCACAAGAAAAAACTGTTTTTGAATCCATAAATAATATTTGTTTGAAAAACTGAAGCTAATGAACTGTCATTATTCAAAGTCTTCTTTAAATATATCCACAACCTAGGTCTGATAAAAATTCATATACTTTTTTGTGTGATCATGCTCACAAGTCAATACAAATAAAAACAAAAGTCAAGACCTTGGTCCTTGAAATCAATTTCAGAGTGCTGAATATAAAACAAATAATGCAAACAGTGACTTTTGACTTTACCCCAAGAATATGTAGGACTGATTTTGAACTTTTTTGCAATAGCGTGTACATGCAGGTTATCAGACCTGCCTCATTTTCATTAAAGACCAATTATGTATTTTGCCAGGTGTTATAAAGAAAACCCATGTCAATGCAATCATTTTGTGAAAAGATACTAGTGAAAACAAGAATTTTTAGATGGCCACTATGGTTGCAACGTTGGAGGTTAGATCAGCTCCATCTTCATTCAGGACCTGCTACATATTGTTATAGTCTTTTATTGAAAGTCCATGTAAGTACAACCATCCATGCAGGAGAAGTATCCATAACATTTTCATGACAGCCACCAAGGCAGTCATTAGATTACCACTAATTTTATTTTGGACAACTAGACCTATGGAAGAAATTGTACATGACATACCTTCAAACAGTTGCTGAACATAGATAACTTTTTTTGGTCTTCGACCACTAGAGCTAGAAACTACTGAAAAGAAAAACCTTTTTAGCAACATAAAAAGGGATATTCCAACCATGTGAAATGGGAACACATTTTCTCTTCTGTGGGGGCAGGGAAGTGGGTATAAATTTAAGTCTCTTAGTGGTACCACTAAAGAAAAGTTAAATTCCTAATTCCTCCACCACCAACCCCTTTGGTAGATTTCAATGGAATAGCTTCTACACAATAGGAATTTTTCATGAAAAAAATTGTAAAAGTTGTAAGCCACAAGTGTTCCTAATTTAATGAATTTGCAACATTTAATAACTCTAAAACAAAATGAATTACACTAATAAGGGTTTATCAGTCATATAAATTTCATGTACAATGCACCTGGCAGGAGATGATGCAGATATTAAAAACTAACTTACAATAGGGTTATTAATACAACCTTACATTAACAATACTGGCCAAGGACAACTCATGATCTTAGGGAGATTTATGTAAATACAAGCAACTTACCTCATGAGCCCTTTTCCAATGTCACCGATTGCTGTCTTTGGATCTTTGAATATGTTTTGGAATCCTTCAATCATCCCTCTGATCGATTCAAAAACCTGTTTTGCTGATTGTGGAATGATGATGGTGACCACCTCACCAATTTTCTGATTTGCAAAAGAAAAGAATACAGCATGAATTCATAATTATTTGAGGTGGTACCAATCTTCATACATTTTGTGGTTGCTAGAATCAATGAATTTAATCACCCAGCAAACAATGATACAACTGTAAAAACAATAGGATCCCCTTTCCCAATCCAAGAATTTAAATACTATGATAATGTAAATTTGAGACAAATCATCAAAATTCCTACCAACAAAAATAAATTATTAAATAGTAAATTTCATTTGATATCTAAATGAAATTATTTTCATCAATTATAGTTAAAGTGCTTTAATATCATATGTACTGTAGAATGGTATAACATGATAAAAGAAGGTAAAATACTCTGTAGCAATAATTTATCATTTCCATAATTTTATGAACCATTCACAGCCACAATGATGCATGCTCAGCTCCAATTTTTGAAATTGAAAATGAAATATACAATAATGCAAATACATCATTTCCATCCCATTATTGGTAGACATAATTTTCCAAGTATTTCAAGGAGAACAGTTCCCATAAGTATGGCCTTTCTATGGTGTAAACTATTTCAGTCCTTGATCTGTGACATGATTGATTTATAAATGACATAGCCCCCAATTACCATGCTTGTATAAAGACTCCTACAGAAATTATCCTATGCTCCAGCACTCTCAATTTTTATACTCTTATGCTACTACCTACGGCCAAATTCCCCTCAATTTATATACTCCAGATGGTCAAGCATCCTTAATTTCACACTACTTATGCTATTATCTTATCACAATAACATAAAATACTGAATGTCAAAGTATTACAAGGCACCTCTACGCATCCTACTTGGCTTGTGTACCAAGTTTGTTTGAAATACAATGAAAAATTTGAGCTATGCTCCAGAAACAAAAACATTTACTGACATACAGATGAATTATAGATAGACAGATGGGTGTAGTGATATGAAGTGATAGCTATTTCCTCCTGTATTACATATTGGGGAGGGGGATAATAAGAACTAAAGTCAATATAATCTTATTGCCTCAAACACAGATGGATCAATGATCCAAGATTGCTGAAACTAGTGTGCAGATATGGCAGTGTCTATAAATTTTTGAAACCTCATTCTAATTATGTAAAACAATCTAGATCTTTAATTATACTCATACACTACTTACATAATAAAATGTCATGACATCATTCCTAATGTCAGTAAAAACATTTGTAACATGGGTGACCAATTCCTTTAGAGGTCTTATGAAGGGAGGTAACTTTTCTAAATTCAGCCTTCCCAGTTTGGCCACTACTGATTCAGCACGAGTGCGGAGGTGTGCTACCTGAAAAAAAGAAGTTACTTTTGTGCAACTTAATTGCTTATACCCAAACCTGATAAACATAACTTGTTCATTTTGCAGTCTAGTCACTGTAATCAAGTATTCCTTTTACTTTTGTTTTATACCACTCTATGAATGGGAACAATCTATATAAGGTTACTCATGATCATGATCATTTAATTTATGTTTACAATAATCATCAGTGATTCTGATTTCTGTTTAAATCCAAACATTTTCAAATGAATGCTTTAGTGTCTGATTACAGATGAAATAGTATTCGATTTCTATCAACAAATCATATAAGTTAAATTAATTTAAAATGTCAATCATCGGGTAAGATCTAAAACAAATGCAACATGATAAAGACCTTGGGAGTATGCAGAACTATCATCATCAACAAAAGGATATAAATAAACAAGAAAATATGTAAGTGTGTGCAATTTTCAAGAAAGCTCTGTACTTTGAAAATTCATTCATTTAACAGATAGACTGTGAAAAGTCTGTATTAAGTTCAGGTAAATGTAATGGCATGCTGAGAGTTCAGGTAAGGAGATGGTACAAGAAAGTAAAGATGGAATATACACATTATGCGATCTGAATGATATTGGGACGAACTTCATTACTTATTAGAATGCTTGCATTTCAACAGATATGGAAAACAATATACAGTCAAACCTGTCAATAGCGGTCACTCATGGGAAAAGGCAAAACTGGTCATTGCACACAGGTGACCACTGTACACAGGTTCATCTTTTAAAATTGATTTTTGAACAAATACCATGCAGTGAATATTGTTATTATTATTATTATTATTATTACATTATCAACATTGTTTTATGTGTATTGAACAACAAAATCATAATTACAGGTATATGTTGTTCTCTCCCAAATTTATGCTCCACACAAAATTACTGCATCATGCTCACTTTAATCCATCCAAAAAATTAAATCATCGCCAACTTAAAAATATACACCAATCTTAGTTTGTTCACGCTATAAAAACATTATCTGGATTAGTCAGTTGCTCAACTTGCCAAGATCAAAAGACAGCCGGTTTATGTGAGAAGCGTGTGATGAACAGAAAATCAAAAGAAGCCGTATATGGCTATTCGCTGTAACCCATGAACCGAAACTTCACCTGCCTTTACAGACATGTTTTGAATACTGAATGACCCCTGACCCTAATGAAAAGGGATGTAACTCGTATCTCTTCTCAAAGACGAACAATTTTTCTTCAGAGATAGCTTTAATTCACAGGCAAAAAGATGAAGATATCTAACTGTACCTGTCACGCTGGCACAAAAAGTGACTTCCATTTCTGCTGCAATAACAAAACTACTTTTCCCACCATCCAGCAAACGAATTGCTTCAATCCTCCCCTGTAAGAATAAAACCCACCTTGCTTTCAAAGCCGACATGTTGACACCATTGAGTTTGATTGACAGTGTGACTGGAATACGGTTAGTACAACTGAGATATGAAATGCTTAAACATCGATTAACATGATATGTCTTTATCTAAACAATGCCTTGCTCGTCAAACAAAAGAAGTGTTTAATTTGCATACTTGGAGCGGTCACTCTGATACGTTCCAGTGACCGCTTAAGGCAGGGTGAATCCATTGTTTGGTTAGGAAACATCTGGCCACTGACTGCGGAAGATCGGTGACCACTAAATACAGGACATTTATAAAGGAAATTTGCCAGGGGGAAATTAGAATGGCCGTTGAGACCAGGTGACTGTTGAACACAGGTGACCGTTAGGACAGGTTTGACTGTAGTATTCAAAAATTTGACTATGGACAACAAACTGCATTAAAGGTGTGAGAAGTTTTCCAAAGAAGAACTTATTTGCTGACTATAACTATGACACTAGTAATTTAGTTGAATACAGAAAATATTAATAATCAACAACTACTGTATTTGGTAACTCTTCCAGTGCTTCAACAAATCCAGCAATGATTTCGTTAAAATTTCCATTTATCAGATCCCTGAAAAGTTCTATCCCTCCCTTGACTCCTCCAACTACATTCTTCACCAAGGCATCAAACTGCTTGACCAAGTCAAATATCCGCTTTGGATCAAACTCCTGCAATAAAGTGCATGTTTACTGTGTTATCTAGAAGTTATTTTTCAATTAATAGAATTATTTGTCAAGATGATTATAATTCAAACATAATAATCTCAAGGACTAAGAGTCTCCCCATGGGACACATTTTGTCCTCTTACATCATTCATAATTATCCAAACCATTCAATGTGTATAGCCAATTAATATTTATTTACTCTATTTACTGATTTAACAAAGATGTGAGATTAAATGTACAGTGAAACCCCTCTAAAACACGAAGGTTAGGGTCCACAAAGTGCCACTATGTTATGTAACCTATCATGCAATATCCAGACAAGTCAATTAAGTGAAGAAAATATTGCATGTGTATCCGCTTAGCTATACAAGATGGGGTAAGGGGCATAAAAAAATATGGTCTTCAGTGATGCAGCTACCCACTTAAATTGATACATATTAAACAAGAAATACTTAAAACCTTGATTACATATTTAATTTTTTTTTATGGAGAACCGTGCATGGTACACATACATGTATAACAAAATTTGCAACTGAATAGTGTAAATAACTAAAGTACATGTACTCACCAAATGATCTCACTGTATCCATAATGGTAATTCCATCGGAAATGTGCACAAAGAAACATAGTTCTCGAATTTCTCTACTAAATTCCAACTGAATCCAAATACTTAATTTCTTGCTAATACACACACTAACTTATGAAACACTGTATTTTCAGAAACATTCGAACATGCTGGATATTTCAGAAGGAACTGATTATTGACCAACAATTAAATGCATAAATCATATACTGGGAGTTTCTGAAAAGAAACCTGTATTTAGGCTTGAAAAATATTTTAATGAAATTGGTACACAGATATTGACCCTGTAATGTACTTGAGACAATCAATTCAGCAGATGTAAAATGCCTCAACCATGCGGAGAGTAAACCATTCAATTTCATGGGTAAAGAGTGATCTCCTCAAAACAGTCATCCTCCAAAGGTCAGAGGAAAAAATAAATAAAATCAGCCTTATATTCACTGAAACCCATGTTGATAACTATGACTCTGCACTACTGCAGAGCAAAAACAGGGAGTAGTATGCTTGATTAAAACAGCAAATCTCTTCCCACCTACAAATGATATGGTTCTGTTACAGTCAGTGTTCAATGACAGTACATGTGTACATGTAACTTTAGCATTACAATGACAAAGGGCCTGTGTTAATCTGAGTGATCGGAAGCTGATGTTGGGGGGTGGGGCGTACATGTATGTGACAATTACCAAAACTGCTCCTGACAATTCAGGTGATAAACTTATTTCAACAATGACATCATTTGGTGCACAGAACTGTATGACGGTTGATTGAACAGGAAATAGGTATGTAAAAAAAACTGATTTATACAGTCAAGTGAGAAACATTTTTAGACCACCATTGTTAGGAGTTGGTTGTGAGATCACTGAGAAAACATCTCTTGTCTATTATTTATCCTGGATTAAGCAACAATTGTACACAGGAGGCATTGAAGACAAATGCAAAGAAGACTTAAAGGCTGCATTGTTGATGGATCAGTTATAATCAGATAAACAATTATAAGCTTTTTAAGGAGTTAATGTCTTTGAAAAATAAGCAAGAAGTAGTGGTATTTTTCTTTCTTCATGAATACAACACATCTTGCCAAATTATTAACTTTGTAGTACTTCAAGAAATTGGTGAAATTATTGTCAAATTTCAGGAGCCATGCCACAATCATGCTATATCCAAAATTTGTGTTATAACAAAGTGTGTTACAACAGGGTTTCACTGTATTAAACTGTCAGGACTACCCATGTTGACATACAGAACACATTCATGAAATGCATCCTGTCATTGAAATTGAGATTTTTCCTTTTGTTCCTGCTGTACATCTAATTATACCAAAAGGTCACACCTCAGAAAATTCAATCCAATACAGATTTAATTGTTATTTATATTAAAAGCACAAACTGATCTATAAAGATGTCTTGATGCATATTTAAATATTGAAAGAATTCTGCAGAAAAACTTTCACAAATTATTGTTAATAAACAGCCAGAAAGTGAATGTGATAAAAACTAAACATGCAGATTACATTTATCTGAATACAATCAGGAGAAACCATCTTCAAACATACATGTATGTATCACAGAGAATTGGAAAATGTAAAATTTGTTGGGGACCAACTGCATCCTAATGAAAATTACAAGCTGTGAAAAGATAATTACAAGAACAAAATAACATATTCTAAGAAATTATATATCTTGCCTACTCCCCTGCCTGATAAAGATATCATTTCACTTTCAAATGACCTTGACTTCAACTGAGCATCAGAGGGAGTGTACATGTGCATCAATAATAATGGACAGTGCTACAGATTCTACAGGCCAAGTATGATAGCTATCTCTTCCACATTTTGGACATATGACCATACAATAAATCTTTAACTGAAACCTTATAAGTTTCATATGACCTTGACCTTACCTTAAAGTCAGAAGGAGGGTAGGGTGCAAAAGTTTAAAGAGCAGCACCTACTGATTCTACAGTTCAAGTATGATATGTGTTCCTTACAGGATCTGAAACTTATAAACATAAAGAAAATACTTTACCTAAAACTTTAACTAAGATTTTCAAATGACCTGGACCATCCTGGGTGTCACAAGGAGAGTAAGAGTGCATGGGCTGAGTTTTCTGATTCTACAGTCCAAGTATGATAATTATCACTTCCAGGATTTGGGACTTATGGCCATACAGAAAAACTTTAACCGAAAACATAACAAAGATTTTCAAATTACTTTGACCGTGACTGGGAAATAGAAAGAGGATAAGAGTCCATGAACATAAATGGGCAGAGCTTCCTGAAGCATGATAGCTATCCTTTCTGGGGTTTGGGACTAAAGTCCTTCAATGCCAATCTGTGTGTATGCTTATGAGGAATCTTACCATCAATTTTTATAATCTAGGCAGCCCATCTGGAATGGATAACATGTACAGTAAATGGAACAAATCTTTACAATCATGTTGCATCTATCCCTGAGCCTCTGCATACCTGGACAATTAAGGTCCAATGAGAATAGGTGGTATATCTATTCCTCTAATTCCAGAAGCTTGAATACCTTAAAAATTGTTCCGTAAACAATCTCACCATCATACATAGCAAGTATGCTAAATACTTCCATCTTTCTGGCAGTGGTATTTGTCTCAGCTAATAAAAACATTTGGCCAAAGTGTTTGATGAAACCAGAGATGTTTGAACAAGAAACCCAGCTGAGGTAAATAGCTACTACTTCTGTGACTTTGGTGCGAGATGAACAAGAAACCCAGAAAAGGTAAATAGCTACTACTTCTGTGACTTTAGTGCAAGATAAAACAAAATATAGCAAATTAAGGATCTACTGTAAAAATGTGAACCACATGTGCATACAGCAACAACAGGAATTTTACAATCATATCAGCAGGACATTTATAACAGTTATATACAAATCATATTCAAGACTGAGAAGGAAGAATGCATGTGCTGGTCAATGTAGAAACCACACTAGAAAACTTGTTTTCTTGTCACACTTTTGAACTGCATTAATTCCTATGTTTGCAAATTTCTAAAACTGACCTGGAAAATATTAACGTTGTATTCTATTCCTCCAGCATAACAAAGACGGGCAATAAAGAAATCCATGTTGAAATTTGACATGCCTATATGTGCTCGCGCATAGGCCTCGTCATGTACCTCTAACTTCAGATGACCCTTAAGAGGAGCTAAGAAAGACATAAAAAACAACAAATTTAACACAAGCTTCCCCTAAAAGCATATATAAACAAAAGATCTAACCCTTGCAAAGTACTGTCAAGTCAAACATATACAATTATTTTGATATGTACTTTATTTGTGCAGCAATGTCTCACCACACAATGAATTGTAAAATTTATTCATTTAGGCTTATCAACCAAATTTACCATGTTGACTCACTGATTGTAATAATAATAATAATAATAATGACTTTATTTAAAGAGGGTGACACAATTAGTTGCAAGGAACTAATCCTCCTTGTGGCCCTCTATTATATGCATATTTACATACAAAGTGCATGTACACAGTTGCACACACAATAATGATAATAATAATATTTTTGTAAAAAGAAGCACTGATAATAGCTATATGTATATATGGACATAATAAACAGAACATTTTAAGAACATACTCCAACCTGGTACATTGTGTTACATACAGTACAAAAATAGTGAGACAAAAAGGTGGAAGGTTGGAGAATTTATACTTTAAGTTGTAATGTATTTGTCCAATCGAACAGGTTCCACTTCTCATCCACTGAATTAGATTATAATTAAATGCATTTCTATTTGTACTTTCTCTAATTTCCTTTGGAATTCTGTTCCAAATTAGTGATCCTGAGTATTGAACGCTTTTCTTAAAGAGTTCTTTATTTGGTTTTGGAATGGAAAGGTGGTTAGCTGAAATTGATCTTAAATTGGAAGTGCTGCCTTGTTTTCTAGCATGAAATAGTTCCTTGAGATATAATGGGGCCATACTGTTTGAAACTTTGTGCATAAGTCTAGCCTTTCTCAAAAATATTTGTTCACTTACTGTTAACATTTTAATATCATTCATTGCATTTGGGATGTTTTCAGCATTATCTAGGATGCATCTACAAGCTCTTTTTTGCAAGTGGAATAATTTGCAAATATTCTTGTCAAAAGTGTTTTCACAGATAACATTACAATAGTCTAGGTGTGGTTGTATATGGCTTTTGTAATTTATTAACCTATGTTTAGTTGATAGATATGGCCTTATCTTGCTAAATAACCAGAGACATAATTTGACTTCATGACATATGACTTGAATATGTTTATTCCATTGCAAATTATTGTCAACCATCACCCCAAGGATTTTGTCATGGGTGACCATTTGTAGACAAATTTCATTCAACTAAGATTCAAGTTGTTATTTTCCAATTTTGTTCCTTTTTTGTTGAGTAGTAATCATTAATACTTTAGTCTTGTCTGTGTTTACTTTCATGCCATTTTCCTTACACCAGGAATCAATTCTAAGTAAGGCTATCTGAAGGGAGACCTCTAGGTCTGATTCTAGCTGTCTGAAATCTGATAGTGTCGAGTCATCTGCATATAAGTCGGTAGGTAAAATACAGTTGTCTATTTTCAGTGGCAGATCATTTATGAAAATGAGAAAGTGGAGTGGGCCCAGGATTGATCCCTGTGGTACTCCACATGTAATTTATTCTTCTTTAGAAAAACTGTCATTTATTTTGACACACTGTCTTCTCATTGTTAGATATGATGTAAACCAATCAATCATTGAATTGTCACATTGATAAATGTTCAATTTATTGATAAGAATATCATGATCAACAAGGTCAAAAGCTTTTCTATGATCAACTAGTACGGATCCAACTAATTTTCCTTGATCTAAGGCAGTAATCCATCCATATATCATAGAGACCAAGACTGTCTCACAGGAGCGGTTTTCTCAGAACCCTGATTGGCTTTGATGAATTAAGTTATAGTTTGATAAGTACATCAGAAGATTGTCATGGACATATTTCTTAAGTAGTCTGGACAGAGTTGGTAAGATAGATACGAGTCTGTAGTTATTGACATCTTCTTTGCTGCCAGACTCGTGAATGGGGGGGTAACTTTTGCCAATTTCCATGTCTGGGGAAACACTGAGGTGGATATGCTTAGATTACATATATAAGCTATGCTATCAGATATTATATTTGCAGCAGCCCTCAAGTGACATGGTCCAATATTATCTAGGCCTGTTGATTTTGCTGTTGCAATAGTTTGCAGAAATTTTAAAACTTTTTCGTTTGGTATTGCAGAGATAAAAAAAAAATTTGTGTCAACTGGAATTGTTTCGGAAGAGAAATTTCTTTGTTCATCATGATTAGATTTTATAATGGGTTCCTTAATTCTGGAACCTATGCTGACAACAAATTCACTGAATGTATTTGATATTTCAACATCCTCATCAATAATCTGGACTTCCTGGCTAAGTTGTTGGATTTTTGATGACCTTGTGCAATGTTTACCTGCACCTAGTTGGTTAAAAACTAGACTGATAGAAATTCTTCTTTTCCCCATCAATCATTTTGGTTACTTTATTTCTCCACGTGTTGTAATTTGCTTGTTGATCAACAGATTTGAAATAATCACGGGTTTCATGGCATCTAGAATGTCAGGAGTTAACCGATCAGGTTGGAAGGTACATGTTTTTCTACCACTTGCATAAAAAGTTGGGTCCATATATCAAGAGCATCATCCACATCATCAAACATAGATACTATACTCCAAGAACATTACTGAGATCTTCCAGAAATCACATAATGCTTAAATGACCTATATGTTATGGTTTTATGAGTTTGGGATTTTACAGCTGTTTTTAAGCCGGATTTTCTGATTAGGAAAATAGGGAAGTGATCACTAAGACCTATCCTAGGAATATGTATATTTGTCACATTTTCTTCCATATTTGTACAGATATGATGTATTAGAGTTTTTGAGTGGTCAGTTTCTCAAGGGTTTACACCTACTCACCTACCATAAATGAACAATTGTCAAGAGGACTAATTGTATGTTTAAGACTTCTTTTTCTTTTACAAATATATATGCATTTACAGTATTTGTGCTACATAAACACCAAAGGGTCTATGTGTGCTTACTTTTTTACATAGTCTTGTTTTCATGTACCGCTTATTATTTTGCAGTATCATGTTTCCACACGTGTCTCAAGACAGACAGACAGAGAGTTTGTATGTATGTATTGGCATTTAATGGCATGTCAGCACAATACTGGCTATATAGTGATGATTAAAAGTTAAATCCTAAAAATATATAGATAAATAAATGTAAAAAAAAACTTTAGGATGATAAACCCTTCCAAATAAATGTAAATATATGGTCTTACAAGATAAAAGATAAAAGTTAAAAGGTAAAGATGTTACATATTCTTAAAAGGGAATATAAAATTAAAATAAAGGTAACAAATATAATATCCTTCAAAAATAGGATCATTTTGTCAAATATAAACTGGACTAGTTTCAAAAGTCCATAGAGAGTAGGAATACCAATGCACAAAATAACTGTAGCATCAACATTCAAGTATTGGGAGACAACACTTAATATCATCTCTTTGATAACACTATGCACATGCATTTGATAAGAAATACCAATCTAAAGATCCGCACATTGTTGAGTTGTAATGGATATGTGGATGGGGCAGTTCATGATAAATGAATTTTTCCCTTTTTGGAAAATATAAAACAAATACTATAAAAACTATTATCACAATACAATTTTGAATTAAAATGTTGGCTCTTCAAACATAGTCACAATTGCTAGTGATCTTGAAAGTCCTTTTGAAGCCAGTGGCTGAATATTAAAATCATACAGCTATCCAGCAAAGGAAAATATTAGTTTATGCATGTAAAAAAAGCATCTAAAAGACAAAGTTTTCTGAATCAGGTTGAACTTAAACTTGTACAAATGTAATGCTAGACCTGGCTATCAAATCAATTAAGATATAATGAACCAAACAGACTCTTAATCAGTCGTTTTTTCACCTCCACAGTGAGAAAAATATGAAACAGTTCTGTGAATCATTACTTTTTACTGTCTTTAGCCAACATTTATTTTCTCAGATCTTATTTTGCTTATAAAAAGATTGGTATACAGACAGGCAGACCAACAGACAGATTCATATAAAGCAAAATATAGATTAACAGACAGACATATAAATTGATATAATCAAACAGACAGAGAGCCATAAGCAGTTTGAAAGAGTGATACACAGACAAGTGGACACTGATAAATGAATAGATAAATGGAGCAAAAAAAGAAGAATGAATGACATGTATTTATGAAATCAATTTACCAATTTTAATATCGAGCATGTTCTTTAGAATAATTCCAAATGAGGCTCCCATATCCTTGGACCCCAGTTCCTTTCTCCAGTCTACACTGGGTGCCTCCAGGTGAAAGTGGAGATCCAGTTTCTGAAAGTTCACCAGACCTCGTCTGTCCCGATGGTGTATTGCAGCTTCCTGGATACCAGATGAGTAGGGATCAAACACATAGGAGTCATTTGGATGTGCTCTGGATAGGTGAAATAAAATGTATATTGGCACCTAATTCAATTGTTTGTAAACAGAACATACATATTCATTTACCCAAGAAAGAATTGCACTTACACAATTGTTTATTGTAGATGTAATTTTGCTAACATTTACACAAAACATATATTACCCTTTCTTACCACTAAATGGGCAAATGAATCATTCTCACTAGAATAATCATAAATTTTTAATTCGTTCACAAAAGTTATTTCCTGTCAAAATTTTGTAACAACTTGAATCATATACATATGTGAATACCTCAACCCATGTGTAGGAAAGGTACTATTAAAGATAAAAGCAGGTCAGGTCCTAATTACATCCTGACTTCTGAATCAGGTTGAACTCAAACTAAAAACCATGTCATCCAAAACACTGGTATAGGTAGTGACTTGAGAGCAAGTTTGTACAGAATTGCAACATCTTAGCTAAACTGAAAATAGTCATTCTTTCTTGCATAAAGATATCTTAATTTTGTGATTATTTTTGACAGAGTACATAAAACCAATATCCAGGGTTTGTTTTCTTTTGTTCCTGGTTATGTCATTCCTTAATGGTTTGCAATAATCTATTAGTGGTCATATGTTATTTTAGAGCATGTATGTGTGTATTTGTTTGCCTGATTGCAGTCTTGTTGGTATAGTTTACTATCACCAAAGACTATTTTAAAGTCTCCTTCTCCTCTCATGTAAAAGGATATATGTGACACAACATATGCATGTTTCATGCATGCAAATATGTAGCAAAATCACTATGTCCCCTCACATTTCAAAACATAAACTGAGTGCATACATGTGGCCAGAACACATAGTCTCCTTACATTTCACAACATAAACTGAACTATTTCTCTAAAAATGGAAAGTAGAAATTAAATGCGACCAAAATAAAAACAAAATGCCTGTTGTTCAATGGAGAAATGAATCTAGATTTTGGATGCGCCTGATACTGCAGGAGAGCCTCAAAGCGGACATTTTCATCATCATCATAGAGTGCTGTAAACAGGAGCTGTTCTGCAGCCTGAATATATATAATTAAAAGGGAATTAAAAGGGAAACATTTATGATTATAATCAATGCAAGAATATAATCATTTACAGAGAATATCAACTCAAAGGCATCTATAGCAAAGGTAATACCAAAATAAGCACTAAGAAGTTTTAAAATATTTATCATAAAATTACAAACCTGTTTTCACTTTGTTTATTTGTGTTAGCCAAAAAATGTCATAGGAAAAGCTGACTTTTCCTTCTCTCTAATAGGCACAAGATATTTCAAATGCCATCATTTAAAGTGGATTGATGGAAAGTTATCCTCATATACGTATTTTCAATCCCCTCTAATAAAGAAATATAACTGTAACCATTTCTGATTAACAATGAAACATAAGTCTCTGGTCTTGAAGCAGACTACACTCTATCTACAACTATATTATGCAAATTACAACTTGCATTGAAATGTGTCAGATAAGTTTAAATTGACATTGATAAGCCAATCTTTTAAAAATAAAAGCAATATATTAAATCTCTAATATTTTCATGAATATTTAAATACATGAAACAGTCCTCAAAGAAACTACAACTGTGTTTGTAAAACATGTGCCTTAATCAGTCCAATAATCCAAGTTCACAATGTGTATAAAACCAATAATGCCTACAAATTTTATTTAAAATGCCACAAAATTGTAAGCCTGGCCTTCAGTGTTCTATGTACTGGACTTAAATATTTTGAAGAAACACCACCTCAGACTTCCATTTTCAAAGTTATACTGAGACCTAATGAGGGTAATGAGAGCTCTGAGTAGAGGATAATAAATCTAGCATCATTTTCAAGTTATCAAGCTAATGAATAAATCTTGTCCCATTATGTAAATAAAAGGATAATGTCCCATGATCAAAACTTTAATAAACTTAGAACAACAATCATAGTTCGCAATTTTAGATTACATGAAAAAGACTTTACATTCTACATACATCTTCATGATGGTAATGCCTGAGTGCATGGACACCTGCCCTTTTGATCCATGGGGAGTTAGTGGCATTGATGTGAGATATAATATAGTCATATGAATGATCCATGCGAGCATTCCCCAAGGCTTCCAGAAGGACTACTTTCTCTCTGTCATGGTCATACTGCTCCGCCTCTGTCATGGTTGATCTCTTATGAATAAACCTCCAAGGATCTGTATGATGATCATCATCATTATCAGTACAATAACACCAACATAAACAACAGCAAAAGCAATTACGACGTCAATGAAGCAAAAACTAAATTTGTGTTTGTAATACATTATGCCACCAGTGGCAACGTCCCAAAAAGTTCAAATATTTAGAAAAACATATGAACAAATTGCTATAATGACATGAAAATGTAATCTGGTCTTCTACATATACATATATGCTGGCATATACAATTTTTATACCTCAAGAAACTTTTGCTTACTTATGCTAACAAGGTATTCATCAAAAATGTCTAACCTCGAGAAGTTCAAAATGCATAAAAACAAAATTGAAAAAATGTTATAATGGAATGAAAATATACTCAGGTCAGCTACATATGAATATAATAATGCTTACAAAATTTAATTTGCCTACAATCTTATTAACACGCTTCTCGAAATGGATGGACAAACACATGGACAAGACCAAATCAAGATGCCACTGCTGCATGCAATGGGGGTTTAATAGCTACAGTAAAAGTAAAATTATTGATCAGTATAATCCTCAGAATTATCAGCATCTTTTAAAATGAAACAAGATTTAAATCTGGATGAAGTTGTGAATATTTTTGGTTCATGATATGATCATGATTACATCATTATGAAACCCTTAGAATAGCAAAGAGAAAGGATTAAAACTACCATTTTGTTTTCAACGGATGCATATAGCATCATATTTATGGAACATTTTCACAATTAAGAATAAGAACTGTTGGAATTATAAGTAGTAACACCTTGTACACTAATACATTTTTTTGATCAAATCATGAACCTCTACAGGGCCAGAAAATTACAGTGATCTGACATCTGGAACCGATTTGTTTTAGCAGCAGACTTGTCATATGTTAGCAGCAGTAGCCCATCGGACTTTTAATATTTCTTACTTGATCCTATCCCATAAATTTAAGGAAATATACTTTTCAATCCTTAAATCATCCGAAAAGAGTCATAAATGTGCAATGAAGCAAGCGGATGTCGATCAATAGTGAGACTGGTCGTGTAAAATGTTACTGGAAATCTGCAAATTTAGCATGCAATATGCAGATCAGCGGTCTAAGCTTGATCTTTGTCATTCAAATGTTTGTCCTCAATCTTAGCCAAAACTAAGCAACTTACCATATGTTCTGGATGGTTGACTATTAGTTTGGTTGATAAAAATTAATGTATTCGGACTTTCAGGTTGAGTATGATTAGAAGAGGTCGCTTACGTTTTGTTCAGCATGTATGGAAGACACAGAGTCAGCAAATCATGCAAAGGCCTTATACAAAGACACGTCCAATTTTAAAACTGATCCACTGATAGCATATGAAACAAGCAAAAAGCATATTACTTGCACCAGAAAGGTTTCTGCACACTGCCTTCCATCAAGACCATGATTGCCCAAACCTTTACAAAACTGAGTGCAGATCAGAAGAAAAGGCTTGAATGTCTTTTCAACACCGCATATGGGGTGATTAAAGCTGGAAAATCTTTCTCCAATCCCGAGTTTGTTTGTAACATTCATGAAAAGAATGGTCAAGATTTGGAAAATAAATTACATCAATAGTCACAGCTATACATGTCCTCAACTCCACAGTTTGTACCCTGAGGGCACCAATACAAAGACAGATACTCGAGTCTCAGTTCATAAGCATTCTTGCTGATGATACCACTGATCGGGCCATTCTTGAGCAAGAGACAATGTGTGTAAGGTACATCTTGGCTGTAGACAAAATACCTATCGCTAGAATGATATCAGTTATTCCACCGGCGAGTGCCACAGCAGATGGTGTTTATGCAGCAATCAAGGTTGCCTTAGAAAGCATTGGAATTAAATTAGATTCTTTGAAACCAGATCCAGAAATGTTTGGGAGTCATCCCTCACTTGTTTATGCAAATTTTGATGAAGCATCTGTGAATTTTGGATCACAGGCAAGCCCTGTGCAAAACTCAGAGAATGTATCAGATATAATTGCTACACAGAGTGACTCATAAATTAACACTGGCTGCATTAGCTGCAAATAAGGAGTTATCATTTATGCCAGCATTTGAGGATACCATTAAGAGCATATTTTGGGCTTTACCATTTCTCATCCAAAAGGAGGCATGAATTGAAAGAAGCAGCAATGTGTTTGAAATTGATCTGGCACATTTCAGCTCCATCAAACAGTTTCGGTGGATAGCAAGTAAGGAGACAGCCCTGTGTGCTCTTTAGAGGAACCTGGAGGCAGTTGTTGTACACCTTGAGTATGCATCTGCTGCTGGTAATAGTGCTGATGATGCAACAAAGCCAAAGGCTATCTCAAGGATTTAACATCTGTGACCTTCTTGAGACAGATGTATTTTATACTTGACTATTTAATATAGCTGATCTGTCCTGGACTTTCCAGATTGAAGATCTCCTGATTGTTGAGTTGCCGAACATGATACAGAAGTGTCTAGTGCAATTAAGTACTCTGAAGACCACCCCTGGCAGAAATATGAAAGCTTTTCTGCAAAAGTATGACACTGTAGCTAAAGTTTTTGGCAGTGTTTCACTGAAGGTATTATGTGAACGTGTTACTTTTCAAAAGTGTAATGAAGTGCAAGTAATGCTAAACAGTACTATATTCAAGACAGATTTACAAATCTGAAGGAGGAACCAATCAAACAGCTGTCAGTGCTGTATTTCCATGAATGGCCTCTGAATAATACTTAACTTCATAAGTATGGTGAAGACGATTTAAAGCTCCTGCTGTATTAATCTTTGGTGGGTGCCTACTTCTCAGGAAGACAAGCAGACAATCCTAGACAATAGCTTATATTAAGACTGCAGAACGAAATGAACAACCCTCTTGTTAGTGTGTATAGCTTAGTGCTGGTGTGTGTGTGTGTTTGCTGACTCAGCTATAGCTAAGGTGACTGCATACTTCTTCACTATCTCTCCATCTACTAGTGCTTGTAAACGTGGTTTCTCCAAAACCAGCCATGTGAATACAGAACTAAGGACCTTCTTGGCCCAACAGAATTTTCACAACCAGTTATTCACTATGTCAGATGGACCAGAACTAGTTGATTTCTATCCTGATGAGGCCATTGCCCACTGGCTGCTTTCTTCGGAGAAATACAGCATTTGATGTGTACACTCCCATGGCCAAAGCAGAGTTCATCTGAGGTTGACCAAGTGAATTGTTACTTTTGGGACTTCTGACTGTATATAAATTGACTTTATGGGTTGTTTTCCCATCTGTTTCACTAAAGAGCTTTGAATTGCACATGTGTTCTATTTTATTTTGGTGTTTGACTACAGCACTGAGATTCAATGAGAATCAACCAATGTAAGGGATGAACACGTGGTTTGAAAATATTAAGGTTAATAAAATATTTACATGATTGAATAAGCAACAAAGTAGTTGTCTGAATTTTCAGTTTGCATTAATTTTGTTATTATTTCCTGTCTTTTGTTTATGTTATTGAACTGTAGTAAATATTCACATGTCCAACTTAGCTGTTTGGACCTGTCCTTGGCTTATGCGGACCTGGCTGTGTAGGGTCCTACTGGTCCTGGACCAGTGAGTCAACGCAAAATTTTCAGACCCTGCTCTATGAAAGGATTAAACATGTTCACTTCAAATGGATTTTTATTATCATTGAGGAAAAACAGATGATAATTATTTGGGACTAGAATTATACTTTGCTATGAAAGGAAATCTGCTTAGTCGAACTTTATTTTCTTCATTCATTTATTTATTTATTTTATTACTGTACCATGAATGCCCAGCATCCCATGTATTCTGCCAGTCAGGTGTTTGCTGTAAGTACCATCTGTTTCTTTCATCTTCTGAATGACAGACCCAAGCACCATCTGTGCCCTATGATGAGTTGTCATGCTCACCTTTCTGCCTCCAATTCTTGCATCAAAAGCCATGTCTTCTATGATTGAGGTGATATTCTGCAAAATATGAAAGTTGATCTCACAACTTCATTGGTAGGTCCATGATCTGATTTCTGAGTTCTAAATTAGATTTACAGAGTAAAATTTAAAAAAATTAAATTACTTCTTCTATTTTGCTTGGACTGCTCAAAGTGATCCAAAGTTCATCAATGCCAATTGAAAATGATGAATCTCTCAGGGGGAATATACTTTGTCACACTTCAAAGTGGCCAGTGAAGTTTGAGCAATCCCAATTAAATATGCCTGAACCTGTCTTGCAAGACTCTGTATGGGAACCTAAAGCTAAGTATTATCAGATATAGAACAAAATTACTTTGTTTTGTATTGTTTTGTACGAGAGACTCTTTATAGGAAGTGGTATAAAGTATTTTTCACTCAATCTTCTTTGTGTGGCCAGCATCTATTCTAGAACAAAATATTTAGTGGGGAATTCTCCCCTCCAATATAAAAAAAAAGATTTACGAAAGTAACTCAAGTTAGGACATGCAAATATTACACATAGTTTTCTTGCGCTTGGTCAAGTTTTTGCACAAATTTATTTAGATATTAGCATGAATCCCACAATCGTACATTCTATAACAGACCCTATGTGGCCAAAGCAAGTAATGCTTTTTCTGCATTGAGTCAGTATATTTAGTAAAAACTTAGATTGACTTTTTTCTTACCATCTTTACAAAACATTTCTCTACCATCCAAGTTTATTTTGAAACAAAAGCCTTTAAAACTGTTTTACAGCAGTAACTTCATCATTTAAAAGTAGCTTATTACATTTAAAAGTGTTTCCTCCATCATTCTAAGCCGTTTTCCGCCAAGTCTTTTAAAAATCATACATTAACTTTAATAATGTAAATACTCAGTTAAAGATTTGAATAACTGACAAACAGTAAAAGGATGTGTGAATTGAGGGTGCTCCCACCTCCAAAACAAAGAATGAGTCAGCTATGGTCAAATTTAAAGACATTATGATGGTCATGAAAAAGAGTCATCATGCAGTCATAGGTCACCATGGCATTTTTACACTTTCAACAGTGTAGAATAGTCAGATTTTCATAATTATTTTACCTGGAAAAGCAAGCAAGACAAAAGGATCAAATTGTCATACACTATTTTAGTAACTATGATATCAATTAATGATTTGAATCAGAAATTCACCCCAATTTGTTTAAAATATTGTTTCATAAATGTTTTGTTTTAAAACTATAACATCAATATAACTAAAAGATGTGATTTGAATTATAAAGTCATCACAATTTATTTTTCTAATGCAATTACAGAATCTACTACATTTGCTTTCCTCAGTGAGACACAAACATTTAGAGTGCTCATTTATGATCTAATTGGCCCAACCACATGCAGATGATAATTTAAATGGGAAGTAGAAATAAATTGTACAGATTTTGAAACTTGACTAATGGTTGCTCCACATTGTAGCTCTTGTAAAAGGTAAAGCTAATAATTGCTCATAATTTACCTGAATGGGTGGTGTCTTCATAGAAACCACTTGAACCAGTACCCTCTGAACCAAATCCTCATTTAATGTTGGGGCTAGCAGGACCCTTTGAAGGAGAATTGCCTGACTCTGATTAGTGTTTAGCACTCCATATGCATCTAGTATGTTGTGTCTGGCTGCCTCATTCACTGAATCACTGAAATATTAAAATTTGTTGACACAACTTTAATAGAGAACCTACAGACAATGTTATTTTCATGTAAAATTCATGAAATAATTAGTTTATATTACCATTAGTGGGTTCTTTCTAGGCTGCGCCCCTACCCCAATGACCCTTATTTTTCATCAGTGATGAAAGAAAGTTACTTTCATGACACCCTTAGGGTGCATAAAAGAGATCCAAGAAAACAAAGATAAAAGGTCGCTAGTTAGACTGAATTGAGTGCATCCCAGACTTACTGAATAGAATGCGCTCATTGCCAAACAAGTATAAAACAATCAATTTCAATGACTGACAGAAATGTCTTACTTATTTTGATTAGCTTCAGCACCAATCGAGAACACATGATGCATAAGCATTGATACAAAATGTAAACAAGAAATGATGAAGTCTTCAGCAAAAACATTGCCGCATTTTTTTCCAAAGTAGTGTATAGGGAGGAAAAATATTTTAACTCAAAAGTCCAAAATAAATTCTACAGAGGAATGGTTACTCAAAAATGAGGAATTCAAATCCCAGTGCAGAAGGCTCGCGACAGGAGAGGCTAATAATGATCACAGGCACTCGGGTCATGGATTTATATCATTAGGTGACTGTTCTTTTAACTGACAAGGTCATAACCAAATCACTAAATATTGATTGCCCCCCACCCCGAGCATTCAGTTGTGGCATAATAAAACTGATAGAAAAAATACATTGGCTTATAGTATGCTTTAAAATTTATAGTTTTACTGCAAGATAAGATGCATTTATTTTCTGTGACATCATGACTTCAAAAGCACACAAATATGAATAGAGTATATGAAACATCTTAAACAATAATGTCAAAAGAAAACAACAGATCACTCTCACCACCACCTGATCATTTTTTCATGGAAATTGTTTAAACTTTTCACAAGTTTTCATCATAGAATTTGTGGAGGAGTAACCTCTGGCATAATAATGGTGTAAAATAAAACTAGATTTATATTGTAAAACACATATGCCCCCACAGAACTGCAGGTTTTGCATAATATTTGTATTCTAATGTCCCCTAACACTTGACTCCCTGGGAGACATTTGTCATTTTCTCATCAAGTGTGTTTATATACTTTAGGGAAGTATTGACAACTTCGCCTATAATTTTACGTTGGTGCACATACTGTACTAAATATATACAGGTCAAACTTTTACATCTATGTTGGCACTAGCAATTGCTAAAAAAACTGGCAAATCAAAATTTTCAGATGACAATTCATTTCAATTGAAACAAATCTGAAAATCGACAGATACAAGGTTTTGTTCAGTAGTCTGCCAAACTTCAGTGCAATGGCACTGTTGACCAATAGCATGATATATTTTTGAAGATTAATTACTGACAAATGGGACTCCATTTTTTAAGGAAAAACTTGCAGAAATACATTATCTATTATTTAACCAACCAATTATTAGTCTGAACAAAATAATTCAGAGAAAGGGAGAATTATTATATAAAATACCAAAAGATAATGGGAAAAGACCAAAACTTAAATGAAAGCAAGATCCACAGGGGAAAACTCCCTACTGCAGCTCTTTTCAGGTAAACAAGATGCTGTGCATTGAGCACATTATTCAACTTTTATTACAATGATGTAAGCATCCACAGAAAAGATGGTAGTGCTGTGCAGACAATGAACTTTGGAAAAACCTTCAAAGCAAATGAGATTATCTCCTTTTTTTTCTCACTACTATTAATGTCTGAAGTATTTTGTAGTATTCCTCTTTGTCCCTTTGAAATGTTGTCCACTAGATTTGGAGGACATGTGGACATAGCGTCCATTGTCCTTTGGATTCTAAGCATAGACATTTTATTGTATATTACATACACTGATAACAGATTTGTAAAGTAGAATTCTGCAATGGTTTCCAGGTGTTCAGCTGGCAATCTCTTCAGAACATGCACAATGTCATAGAAGCAAGTACTCAACTCTGGGGACCCTATGTAAATTGAAAAAGGCATATATCTTAATGCATATTTAAAACAAAGGCTCAGAAAATCTTCAAGACAGTATACACATAATACTTACAGGAATATGTTTAATTATTATTCTATTATTCTATTAAGTTAGCAAAACTGATCTCATGCTGTTTGTTCTGTTAAAGATCTATAATTAATTTCAGCTATGCTATGCTATTAGATTGCTGTGAAAGTGATATAGACACTTTTTAATGGTTGAAAGGAAAAAAAGGGCATTTAAACTCCGACTTGAAACTATGAAAAGTTAAACAGAGCACATTATTTAACTTATTTCTCACCATTTGCACAGCTTGCAGGTTATTTCCATGGCGCAGATTTTGGCATTAGATTGTCTTTAAAGCAGAGATCCTGAGAAACTTAAGAAAACCTCACACCTTACATGAGCAACCATTGTATACGTGGGTGGCAGGAATCAAACAAGGGACCATAAAATATGCAAGGCACAAAGCAGATGACACTATTCAAAAAGTTCCACCTGAATGTACCTGGAACTGGGTGAACACACTTTCATTTTTCTGTCAGGGGTGGTGTCTAAACTTATTCTGGATTTTTTTATGTACAGTATAACCATAATTCTATTCTAGTGATAGTAACCCAAAAAAAGTGGCAATCCCACTCCAAAGGTAGATTTAAATGGAATATCCATTACTACAGTGCTGTCCAGAGCATCTTAGGATCAATATGGCTTTCCCTTATGAGATCTCACTGTTGTTTACATAATTGTCCATATTATTTCAATAATGTGACTAGCATTGTGCTGTACCTTTTGCAGGTTGATTGTTCATGCAGGAGAGATTGCCCCTAATTGCCTCCCATGCCACATCTATATTCTTTTCCACTAGCAAACGACGTGGTATCTGTAAAAATAGTACACAAATCATTACAATCTATGGAATGGCAGTGTCCATTTCTCCCAATCAGTCTTTGAAAAATTCCCAATCTGAAGTTTCCTTTTCTCAGTAGTCACATATTTTCATATACCAGCACTAAATCTGTTTAAGAATCATTATGATTTCTGCACTGATTCTCATTACAAATACATTTTTCTGCTCAGACTAAGTATTTAGTCATATTAAGATATAAAGAATTCCTCTTATAAGAAAGCTTATAGACATTGCAGCCATATACTCGCGTAGTTCAAAGTCACCTACTTTCGAAGTTAATTGATGCCAGACCTCCAATTATTCTAAACTATATGTAACTACTATCCATCACCAAAGGTGATCAAAGTTAGTATGGATATTCAATTCAAAAGCAAACAATCTAGTGCTTAAAATAAATCAAGTTTTTGCCCTGGTAACTTGAAGTGCAAAGTCACTGGCATTTGCTGGTGTAACATATTGTCAAGACTGAATGCATAACAAAGAGAAATCAATTTCTAAAGCAGTGTCTTCTCCAGATTTCCAAGAAAAAGGTCCCTTGGGGTCCCCTGGATCCAATCTATTGGGCCCTTCTCACTTTCAAGAGGCAGTGCCTATTATTTCATTATTTTACTATGAATATTTGCTTCTTACAGCAGCATAATAATGAATATTTTTATATATCTAATATGGAAAGACTATTCGCACGGTCACCCTGTACATAACTTATGTAAAGCTATCTGTACAGTTGTGTGTATATGCGAAGAGTATTCGCATGCCTGTGTAGCAACCACAGGAATAACTAGCCTAATCCACATACGGCAGTCTCATATTTTGTATAATGGACATTCAGTTTTCACATTAGAGAATTTAAAATGTCAGAACATCATACATTTAGCCTTTTCTTCCATAAAAGTACATTCAATTTCGCTCCTGAGCACCTTTTTTGCAATTCATTACAATTAAAAATGGTACAATGTTACACTCTTGTTTCACAGGAGCTCGTTACCAATTATTCTATCAGTCAAAAGGGGGAAAGGGGGAAACTAACGATAACCTGTAACAATGTCATTACATTTTGGACACCTCCCACACCTTCATCTGTTAACTGATATTCTTAATTTCATTGGTAATGAGGCCCCATGTTCATTGGACGATTTGATGCAAGATCATCAAGAGTATTTCAGACTAATCCCTATTGTTTTCACTGGTCGCCGTGCGAATAGTCTTTGCTACAGTATGTACAAGGCAGCAATGTGAATAGTATTTGTAAAAGCCAGTACACAGCTGCCGTACAAATAGATTCTTTATATTCTTTAATTATTTACGATTTTTCTTGCTTAGAGCTCTGTCAAAACACGAGGGGAAAAAATATACAAGTCAGACAGGTTATAACAGGCACATGATTCTATCAGTCGAAAGAGGAAAGTGCGAACCTAATGATAACACCCTCCCCTACTCTCAGTAGGGGTGGGTGTTATCATTAGTTTCCCCCTTTCTACTGATGGAATCAGGTGCCTGCAGCCTACCCCCCTCCCCAACAGTTTGTAACCCCACACCCACACCGATTTTAAAAACGAAATGCATCAAGGGTATTTAAAAAAAATGCATAAAATTTTCATTTCATTCAACAAGTTATAATTTCTAACCTGATTGCCGCCAGGAGGCCCCTAACATTATCATCTTGTTCGCAGTTGAAACCAAACGGAAGCTGTCGATGTAAACGACGAGACTGCGTCTATTTGTATCTGCAAGCTTTAATAGTGCAGCGTTCAGTGACGAGTATTTCAGCTATACTACAGTATATATTTGTAATTTTCGAGACTTTGATTATAAATTCCTTTAAATGGCAGTTATTGAGTTTATTTCGCTCCTCGTAGATCAGTATTCCATGGAAGACAATTATTTAAACGATCTCAAAACATACGAGCAAATCGATGTCAAAGCACGTTGAATTTTTAGACAAGTCCAACCCAAAAGTGCGATCCAGCATAAACTAGATTAAATGTCGCGCGCTATGATATCACGATGGAAGCACGCTTATTCGTCTGGAAGCTTCATCATTTAATAATCAGAAATGAACAGACGTTTTTGTACTTTTGTACTAAAGTTTAGAACAGCAATTAATATTTTATGAAATTCCAGAATGCGCTGGAAGCGCTTGCAGAGTTTTGCTGATATGTAAATAAATAAGAAAACCGCCAATGGCGGTATGGCAGGAGAGCAAACCTTGAATATCGCAAATTCATTTTTATTCTTACGGTACACATTTTTGTACATCTTTTTGGGGCGGTGGGAGGAGATATCTTCAAACCACGGATTGACAATCTAAATACCAACTTGTGTGACACTTCGAGCAATAGTGGTTAAAAGAAAAAAATTACCTAAACACAAACCTTTACTTTGAAAAGCTTCGCTCAACCCAAAAAGATTGGCCCAAATCACTCAACTAAGACATATTGGTCACATTGACCTATATTTTATTGATGGCTGTAGTACTCATGCTTCAATTACATGCAATGTTGCGCGACTCCACAGGGAAAAGTTCCTTAGAAAATGAAGTAACACAAAGGGTAATGAAAATCACTGGACCCTGATATATGTCAATGTGACCTATTTTTCACTACAAGGTGAAGTACTCCACATGACACATCTAATACCAACGTATGCGACTCTGTCAGTAATAGTCTGAGAAAATGACTTAAACGCAAACCCTAACCTAGAGAAAATGAGCTTAACCCAAAAGTAAGCATAAATCAGATGGATGGGCGAACAGACATTATCAATCCATAAGCCTGAATAGCTTTGCAATCCGACAAAAACACGCAATATGGTTGTTATTTTTACAAGATTGCATATATTTGGTTTATTCTCCGTCTTCCTCCTCCTCTTCTTCTTCTTCTTCTTCTTATTATTATTAGTAGTAGTAACAGTAGTAGTAGTTTTTTCTTTGCAAGTTTCTATAAATAAGTTAAGAATATTTTTTTTCCGAAATTCCCAATTTAACTCTTTAACACGCTTAAATACTCAATTCCATGGACATCAGTCCCCTGTCTCAAATTGTCAGAAAAATCCCGGGATATCCACAAAAAGTAATAACGTTGCCTTGCACAAAACTTTAATAATAAATTGAGGACGCCACTGCCAACATATATCTTTGTCTCTCAATTTTCTCTGAAAAAAAGCGAAACAATACTTAAGTCATTCTGACTACAACATGGACACACACACACACACACACACACACACACATATATCTTACATGGTTGCTGACATGTACAGATGCAGATTTGATGCTTTCCATAGGCTTTTTAGTATCAAATGATGCCCTCTCTCTGGTAAGAAAGTGCAACTCGGCATCACTTAAGGCTTTCATCTCTGGGTACTCTGTTGAGAATGAATTTTAAAAAATAACAATAATAAGTAGCAATAAGCACGAGGATGGTGACACAGTCAGTAGCTATAACCATGACTTCAAAATGAGGTGATACAACCCGTCAAAAAAGTAGAAAAATTAGTGTTTTTATACATGGTACAAAATATTTTAAAACAAAATGGTAGTCTTCAAGGCTACCAAGAAAAGTATATGGACCCAATTCATTAAGTTTCTTACCATCTATCCTCAAATTGAGATATATGATTATCTTGTTTGTGATACTTCTGATGTTTTTTACATGTACAAATGGTAGATTGGATGAAAAATAACCATTGTTTGAAATTTGTACACCAGTAATTATTCCTGAAAGATCTGAGGAAATCAGAGAAAACAAGACTCTTTTCAGCAGAACTCAAGATGGTATCATCATCAGCAGCAGCAGCATTAGCGTGCCACCCGAGGCAGTGTTGCTGTAGATGCAAGTCTGCGCCAGTAGATGCGATCTTGTGCCTTTTCCCATCCGGTGTGCAGTCCAAGGTTGAACTCCTTGAGGTCCTGCTCTACTATTCGGAGCCAGGTGCTTGTCGGTCTTCCCACTGGTCGCTTCAAACCCCGCGCTGATTTTCCAATTACAGCTTTAAGTGCCCGGTTGTGATCCATATCAGGAAGTGCTCTATCGACGTGCCCAAAGAGCTGCAAGCGTCTAGACATGATGATATCTGTAACCGCTGGTTGCTTCGTTCTGTCTCTGATTTCAGCATTCGTGATGTGTTTGGTGTGTGCCACGGATGATGCTGCGGCATTAATCTTTTTAGCCATCGCCGCTGTAAGCGTCCACGTGTCCGCACCATACAGAAAGACTGGTAGAATGTATGCATTATACAGTCGGATCTTTGTAACAAGGCTGATCTTTGAGCGCCATACGTATCTATCTATTGTTTTCATGCAGCAACAAGCGATTTCGATGAGGCGCCTGATCTCTGGTTCACTGCTGTCTGCGCTGTGGAGTGACTAGCCGAGGTGCGTAAACGAGTCCAGTTTCTCAACCTCGTGCCCCTGTGTGTTTTTGCTGACGTGATGGCTTGTTGACTGATCGTTGGATTTGGGTCTTACACCAGTTGATCGCAAGGCCGAAAATTGTATCTTCCTCCTGCATGATTGCCAGGCTGAGGATCTGTAGAAAATCAGACAGTAGAGTGACGTCCTCGACATTATCAAGGTCGGTCACAATTTGGTCGCCTATGGTTGTACCCAGCTGTCCCTTCCATGCCGTTCGTTCCAACGTCCAGTCCATTGGTGGCAATAATATGTTCAAGGTGATGGTACATCCCTGTCGAACGCCGCTGTTGCTATGAAACCATTCCGAACATTAACCATCGACTCTAACGCAGCTGCTGGTTTGAGAGTATAGAGGGCTATCATTAGATTGACGACATGTCATGGAGTCCTATACTCTTGAGTAAAAGCCATAGGGCGGCTCTGTCCACTGAGTCAAAACAGCTGTTAGGTCAACGTAGGCTATTCATAGTGGTTGGTTTAATTCCTTGCAGGTTTGTATAAATGTGTTGAGCGTATAGATGCCGTGAGTGGTTGACCTTTCTGGTGTAAAGCCACTCTGTTCTTTCCTGCGCAATTTCACTGAAGATGGCATTACTACACTATAATAATCTATGCCTGCTAAATGTACAGCTAAAAATTTAGTGTTCCAATCAAACCAAGAAAGATATTACAAATCTCAATTTGAGGGAGAACATTTTGGCTGTTTAGTGAAACCGGGGTCTGGTAGCCAAACTCAGATTCAGTGGCATAACGAAGGTAATTCATATGAAACTGTTAGCTTTCAGTATTTCATTCTAATCAGTATTCATTGTGAAATATTTTAGATGGTTAAGTTTAGAATAATGTTGAACAAGTTACAATAAATAATAAGTCTCAAATCTACATGAATTTTACAATACGATAGACCATACCCAGCATTATGTTAGCTCATGGACTGCAGACAAAAGATTTGTAGGACCCCTGGTACAAAGTGTGCACTGTTCATAAATGTTTTCATAAATATATTTAATGATGGTGCCCTTTCGTTAAAATGCAGTGGATCAAGTTCATGACATACTTAAATTTATTAAGGTTTTAGACATAGCTTAAGTACTAGTTTGAAGAAGAATTATTATAATATTTTTCCTATGCTGTTTTAAATGAAATTTTGTTCTAAAAGACAAACTTCACTAAGCCTTTGAGTGTTTTGTTTTTAGATTTTAGTTTTTTATAATAAACAAGTTCCACTGAACATATAATGAAAAGTATATTATAAACGTCAAATTTATTTCCTTGCAAAATTTATTTCTTTCCCTAATCATCAATTGAGCGGATGTGACAGATCATTACATACCGTCCAGCTGTACGCATTACATGAACTGTGGTCAGATGAAACAAGTTCTCACTTTTCTTTAAATTTACTTATAGACATGTCATACATAGTGTCAGCTGCTGCATGTAATCAGTTGTCATGGGATAGACTGTTGTTCGTGATCCTGTGTAGTATTTTAGATGGTAATAGAAAAAATAGCACCTATATGACGATGTTCGTTTTTTCCTACAAAATATAACATTACATAGAAGTACAGAATCAAGAATAAGCAACCATCGGCGTCGTCTTAAAATGCTTATCAGTCTGCTGACGTCAGCGCTTTACTGACCACTAAAGCCTGCTGATCAGATGATAACCTCTGAACTTGCTGATCGTTGTAAATGGCCAATGTTAAAAATCAATCATAAAGTATGTATACCATCTTCGAAATTGGATATATTCCATTTTCATTCCTTTTTAAATTAATCTCATGTTAATTAACATATTTCTTAGATATGTGCCTTATGAATGAAGATAACATTACAAAAATGTATTTACCCCTATACAAGATCGCAGACGATATCTAATAATATGATCAAAATTGGGGTCATGATTATGCATATTTGTTTAACCTGGGCACTGTAGAAAATGTATTTACAAGTTGTCTTTTTTCTTCATGAAATAATAATAATAAGTAGTAGTAGTAGTACTGCAAAGATTGTAACTATAAAATAAAATTAAACATTTTCGTGTGCATCATAAATAAATTTCTGATGTCCAGGTCTTGAGAAATAATTTCTACTGAGTAATGTATAATGTATTTAAATTTAGATCCTTTGAGATAGGAGGACAGCGAAGAAGAAATAGAAAAGAAGAAAAAATGGAATATCCTCATTAGCACTGATTTCGAGTGTCAATATTATACGAATGCGCACGATCATAACCACGCCTTGTGACCATTTTATTGAACACCATCTGCAATCTTGTGAAAGGGGAAAACACATATTTTCTAATTAATTGTTAATTCAGAAGACGTATATCTCATAAAATATGTGATAAAATTGGATGATATTGTCAAAGAGGAGTAAAGTTACAATACACACGATGTAGACAGTGTGCATGAATTTTTACTTCTGTTAAACATTCTCACGATTCCCAGGCATTGTACATTAGTAAGCGTTTTCAGGAACAGTACTTAGATTGACAAAGATGAAATAGATAAGTTCAACATTTTTCAATCATAAAAATCTATTGTTGGATTAAATTATTGGGGGGGGGGGGGGGAATCGGCAATTCCAAAATTGTATTAACACAATAACCTTGACTTTGTTTGCCGATAACTACTTAACTCATATCACATGTGAACATTGCATACAACAAACAGAACAGAAAAAGTCTGTAATTAAACAACACATTTCATCTCACAATTTTCATCACCAAAAGACGCAGATCTTAATTTCATGGCCTTATTCATAAATCCGACCATTTAAAATTACACACCGGATAAAACAGTTAGCATGAGTGCTTAGCATCAATAGAAGACAGCGACCCGTAGTTGCTTTAAAATTAACTTGTTTCAAATAATTTGCAGTTATTTTTTATTTGTTCTTTGTTTGTTTCTTCAGTTTTTTGCTTGGTTGCATTTCATGTACGACACTTTATCATACAAGACAAACCTACTTCGTTGAACGCTAATAATTAGTATGAATCTCATGAAAACCGGTATGACGACAGGTTGTATCATCGTTTGATCGGTATACAACGCAAACCAGTAGTAAAAAGAAAGACTTATGGACTAATCCAAAGGTCCTTTATTTCTATATATTACTGAATGTTTACGCTGTATACCGATCATGTGTATGACATGAGAATTGCAAATTATTATAAACGCTCAAAGAGAATTGCTTAAGCAAAATCTGGTTTGTTTTCATACTGCACAGTGCTTGTTTATGAAGGTCTGATTTTAGCTCAAAGACCAAAGAACATGACTATTTTCTACCTAATTGCCATCTGTAGTTGGATTCGCGGCAGTAAAATATGTGTAATAGAAAGAATGAGAGATGAGCGATTGAGGAGAGAGAGAGATTGACCGTCTCTAAGTTTTCGCAGAGATCGCTACTTACCAACATCACTAAATTTCTGCACTGGCTCAACCTTACGCATCGCAAAATAGGGGTCAAACCTGCAGGTAAAAACTTTTTTTTTTTTTAAATTTTCATCTTAATATTTATCATGAATAATTGTATCAAATCAAAACATTATCTTACCAAAAAATAAAGCCGCAAAACTTCGTGTTTCAAAAAGTTACACGATGCTAATAAACCGACTTAACTTTCGACGAACTCGTAATGACATCTTCTACGTGACTGTAAGTTCCTATCAGTAACATATAGAATCTGAGTGACGATCTGTTTCAGTGTATTTTCAACGTATATTGTATATCGGATAAATTTACCATAAGTAACTGAAACTAAGGTTAAAGGGCATACATAAAACCATTAAAAAACAATCAACTGGTTTTTGTTGTTCCACAGAGATATTACATCTTTGCTAAATAAACAGCTTCCCATTTTTAGAAAGTATCAACTTCACTAAACATAGTGCTTGTTGGAAAAAATTATTTAAGCATCCACAAAAAACTACATATAATTGCAAATACATATTAAACCGCAGATAGATAAATAAATATTTTTATATACAGATAGATGGAGAGAGGGTCTGGCTGGTTGGTTTTAACGGTAACCCTTGGATTACGAGTCGAGAGGGACAATGGAGGGGTGGGGGTGCGAGGATTATACACGTTTAGAGCTGTAGGAAAGAAAAGCAATGGAAAACATACCCTGGTTTACTTTTGGTGGGCGCAGTGAAATCCTCTTGTACCAAAACCTTGTGTATTGTACCAAGCTCGTCGTGAAAATGAAGGGTCTTAAATATTAATAAATACAAGTAACTTTTTAGGAATATCCATGTTCCAGTGTAGTTTACGCAAATTTGAATACGTTTTTATAATACTTTTAATGTTTACCACAAATTAACCTCTCGCAAACCCATAATATAATAAAAACAGTCAATCATCAAAATCAGATAAAAAAAAATTATCCTCTTTTGTTATGAATCCATTTCTACATTTATTTTCTTACGAGTCAGGGAAAATGAAAACTGTTTTCATGAAGCAATATTTTACATACAAGATACATAAATGAATTACTGCCTGTAAAATATTTGTTTTAATACTAAAACTCTGAACAAATTCAATTGCAAATACTTCAAATGGAGCCGTCATATAGTTTACTAGAATCTTAATCTCAGATATTCAAGATCTTCAAAAAATGTGAATATGCATAATTTCTCATTCGTTTAAAATTTACATGTAACATAGTCAGTCATGAATTTAAAGATACAAATAGTCGATTTGTTGAACCTTTTCATAGTTGGATTTCGCATTTTCCACTCGGTGGTCAAAATTTTTTCGAGTTTTCTTGAACGCCTTTCCCTCTGCTGTTGGAAACACAATATAGTCCCCAGTGTGTGGGCCTGAAAATAAGAGTCAACAGATATATTACAATTATCAATCTTGGTTGGATAATTTTATTAAATCTGTTAATCCTAGTTTGCACTTTACATTTAAAAAGGCGCAGGTGACACCTGTTTCAGATCTTCTTTTTTTTTCATGTCATTATCGAAGGCAATTTCGTTGCTGCGCACCGCATCATTATCTTGATCTTTGCCTTCGTTGATGTCTATATCACCATCATTGATTTCTTCTTCTTCTTCTTCTAGTTAATTTTGTTGGTGTTTGTTGTTGTTGTTTTTGTTAATCTGGTGTTGGTGGTGATGTTGTGGTTGCGATGGTGCTGGTGGTGATGGTTATCCAAATAAAATGTTCTTCCCACACCTTCGTGTCCAACTTCCTCAGTAGTGTAGCTGTAGTTGCCTCCCTTGGTAGATCCATGCACCTGCAATAACAAGAAACCGCTTTTTAAAACGTTTTTGTCCCATTCGTTCGTGACAAGAGACAAAAACACGTTGTCAGCTTGATTAGTGCTCTAACTGCATTTAATGTTGTACTGATCAGGCGATTTATGCAACAACTTTGAATACCTGATTTGTGACGTAGTTTTGACTGCATACGAAATAAACCAGAACTGTTATAATACTTCAATCTTTTAATTCAGTTGCAAGGGCAACCATGAATCTTTAACTAAAGACTGAAGATATAGCACACGAAAAATTCATTTTGTGGCACATTCTAACCCTTGTCTTTTTATATTTTCAGTTGGCTAATGAGCATTGAGAAACCACCGATAGACCGCATGAGCAGCAAGTTTATCACTCTATTAAACAATAAATTATGCATGTACTTTATGTGTCTAACACTCTTTCTTGACCCGAATTCTAGACCGTTTGTTTGATTTTCTATACATCTTATGCCAAGATTTCCTTTTTTTTTTGTAGCAAAGGGCCCCAGTGTAGTCATTGAAAGAATCGACTGAAGTTCCTACGTTTTTTTTTTTTTTTTACAGTGGAAAAGCCTCGTCGCCAGTTTGGTTAATCACCACCCGTAAATTCTTTACTGCAAGTATGCCGGAGGTTCAGTTAGAACAAACAGGATGCATATTTAGTTCTGTTCTCTTTATTTCTTTCTTCTTCCTCATCTTTCTTTCATTTCTTTAACTTTAGAAACAAATAAAGATGTTATAAACACGCTGTTTTCGTTACTTTCATGGAATTTTCGACAGTGCACAAACTTGAACTTAAAACTTATAACACAGCTTCCACATCTACGGTAAAAGACTGGCCATATGAGGTCATGTGAAAAGGGTAGCTTCTCACGAGAGGAGCAAAATTATACGTTTACGTTTTATAAATTTCTTTGTTAGTAAGTAATCGGAACATTTTCCAGTCTAACGCTTTATAAATATAAAATGTTACTTAACCTCGTCCTCGGAGTGTAGTTTGGCAGACAGAAGTCCTGCAATCCCTTTCTTTATTGCTATAACTTCGTCTGGGTCGTCCTCATCGTGGTACACTCGCAAGATGCCGCCGTGCTTTGTAATGACAAAGGAGAACCTAGAGGAGATACGATATTAAGGTTTAAATACAATAAAACGCCCATTATCCGTACTCAGTTGGGTTTTTCGCTCAAAGGGAGTTGGATTGCTGTACGAAAAGAATAACGTGTGGATTTGAACGATAATCCATTTGTTTAGTCGGAATGGGCGAAGATTCTGAGCTTTGCATTACCACTATGACCTGGCCATATAATTTTAACATAATTAGACACATTTTTATTTTCAATAGCTTAAACTGGAATAAAGTTAGATGTGCCAAATTATGAGAAGTTCCATTGTACTGTTTCTTCTTTCTATTTGCACAATTTCTGCTTTCTATTTGCACAATTTCACTTTTCAAAGACTTCAAATGGGATTTCTAAAAATGTATTTTGTAGTCTGAGTTTGTTCAATGCATATGATCAAACAATTTCGTGAAAATAGGGACGCATGACCGACATTTAGATCCTAGACGTCATACTTAACGTGAAAGAAGTAGCAAGCTTATGAAATCTGGAAGGACTGTCTGACATGGTAATTTTTAACCAGTGAGCCATAGAGCCCAAACGGTTCTCTGCTCTATTTCTAGACCCCTCACCCGCATAACAACAGATTGTAAGAAGTTAAGACTATACTCAATATGTCATATATGTATGGGATGATCAGAGACAAAGCAAACGTAAACATGACTGATTGAATGATCTATCCACCAACCTACCTACCTACCTACTTTTTTCTACATATATATATATATATATATATGTATATATATATATATATATATATATATATATATATATATATATATATATATATATATGTATATATATATATATATATATATATATATATATATATATATATATATATATATATATATATATATATATATATATATATATCCTGATGAAAGTCTTTTCCATGAACTATGATAGTACATAAAGTATGCATTTCCAATACAACCATGGTGCTTATGCTTAATTATGTGAAATAGAATAATATATGGGAAATTTTTACTTTACATTAGAGAATTTCAGGTGGAATATGTATTTGGAAAATCCCTCACTCCACCCCGAAATCGAATTTATATTGTGGTGTTGTCCTTACTAAATCAGATATAAAACGTTAGGTAATTGATAAATAAAAAAAATATATACCTACCAACTGGAAAAATCGAAGTCATGACCTCGAACATCTGTAGAAAGAAAACATAATACAATTGCTCTACATTAAATTCAGCAATTGTCAATTTAAAAAGGGCGTTTGAACAGAATAAAAGATCATCAAATTCAAGATTAACTGACGCAAAACGACAACCCATCAAACAGTTTATCCTGCAATGGTACTTGTAGGACCTTAAATATGCAGAAACTGCCTTTCCTCGACCGTGCGGTCACTTATCATAAAGTAAAAGAAATGAGTGTTTAACGCAAATAAAGTCATGCAATTGACAATTTAATTCTGTCTTATAAAAAAATACGATACTTGTGCAGTAAGTCACTAATAATAAGACAAAGTAATGGTGCCTATTTTACATGTACAGTACAGAGACTCGTATAATGGCGAAGAACCGATATCTCGGCCGCCTTAGTATTTATATCTGACGACACCAATTCATACATACTGAGTATGGCTTGCAGTTTAACTAAAACTATTTTATTATCTCCATATTTTTTAGATTCGAAATCATAGAATTTGGTTTGGTGCTTTATGGCAACACAAATAGGTTATTTAGTGCAGAGGCAATTGGAATAAAATGCCTTGCCCAAGGACAAACCACGGTAGGCTGATCCGATGGTAGGATTTGAACCCGCACCCTTTCGGTCGGGAGTCCGGCATGCTAGCCAACAGGGCTCTCGAAAGTGTAGAAAACGATGTCCTTGTTCTTGAATAAAGATTACTGCACGACATCCTTTCCAAATAATTTATACAACGGAAATGGCTTATTCTTAATATTTATTTTTAAAATTCTGTAATTTCGCCATCAGAAATTGTCTAGTTTGATATAAGAATTAAACTACAACTTGGTGTTGCCTTTGATTCAGGGCATTTCTTAGATATTTTACACTAGTATTATATATTACTTATGCCAGAATAAAACCGGTACAGCTAATCCATAACTTTCAATAAAGACAGTAACAGTATGGTACATAATATAATTTTGCCATTCTTTATTGTATTTGCATTTTTCAGACGAATTTTCGTCGTATACAATCAAAAAAGAAAGATCAAGTATTAGAATCGCCAATTAAACGCGTAGAATCGCCGTCATGAAATTTATTCGCCTATTCCTATATTACATTTAAACTTTGTCAACAACAGTTTTGCACTTTTTTGGGTCGACAGTTGTTTTATTGGTAATCCGATATCAAAGTTCCTGAGATCAAGTTTGTTCAAGATGAATACGGCCAACTTCTCAAAAAGGTCCCATCTTTATAGAACGTGAATTTAAGTTGCTGAGCATATAATAATTTTGCACGGCTTGACATTCTTCCAGAAACAAATGTCCGCAAACTACGCCCAAAACACCTACTTCATATGGAATAAATTACAGACTAAAAAGAAGTAATCTGCTAAAACAGTTAAAAATCAAGAAGTGCCCTATGTATCCCCAATGGATGAATAACGACCAACTAATATAGCCATGCGGACGGGCATAAAAGTGAATTCTTATTAACTTGTATTAATTTATTCGAAACTACATAGGTATTTCGCTGGGTTTCGGACTTTATTTTTCTGCGAAAATGTCAAAATGTGCACATTTTTATCTGTGAGCAACGAAAGTGAATGTTTTATTCAGATGGGATATTTTTCAGAAGATGGCGGTAGTTATTCTAAACAAACTTATTCACTGGCACCTTTCTCTCAGATTGCAAATCAAAAAGTTATCGCCAATAAAAGTGTATTTGGACAGAGTTCAGTCTGTCCGCTGACTTGAAGATACATATATCATATGTTTCCGGTTTCTCTTAGCTTTTCCACCAATCACTATATGCTATTTTACGGCCCATCATCGAGATTCAGGAGCCCTATAGTAATCACATCTTCCGTCCGTCCGTCCGTCTATCTTTTAATCCAGCTATCCGTCTGTCCTCAGATTCATACTGCTTGTAACCAGCATAGCTATGTAACCGTTACACATAACTGAATGCCATTTTGTAGGTAAATTGCATATTACTTGTAAATAATGCCTTGTAAGAGAATTGTCTCTACAGGTCCAATTTAGGAAGTTATTATCCTTTTTCTATCAATATTACATTTCCACCACGGCAGATTCTTTTAACCAGCATTGTCCAGGAACCATTTAACATATTTGGATACAATTTGGTGTGTACATTGTCTCAAATACTTAAATGTGCCTTTTATGCGTTTTGTATTGTCAACTGTTTTGTTTTTTTTTTTTTATTTATTTATATAGAATTATGGCCCTTGACAATTATCTTCATATCTTCACATGAGATGTTACTTATAATCAGTGTAGCGCGGCAACCCTTACACAGAAATGTATGCTATTTACATGCAGATGGGCCTTTTAGATGTGTTGTCTTTTCAGGTCCAGTTTTGAAGCAGTCATTTTTGTTTTTCCCTCAGTAGTGCATCTCCACTACAGTTGGTCCTTATAATTAATCAGTATAGCTCAGAAGCAATTCAATATATTCTAAAGGAATTTGGTCTGTATTTTGTCTCAAACTTAGAAGTGCCTTTTATGTGTTTTGTATTGTCAACTTCATTTTTGATAGAGTTAGGGTTCTTGACAAAAACTTCATATCTTCAAGTGAGACGTTTTTTGTAATTATCATAGCTGTGCAACCCTGCAACAAAACTGAATGCCATTTGGTAGGTTAATTGCCCTTTTCCCATCAATATTATTTCTCCACTATATCAGATCCTTTTAACCAGCATAGCTCAGGAACAATTCAACATATCCTGATGGAGCCCCAGATGTACCTTTTATTTCTTTCTGTCTCGTGAACTCCATTTTGGATAGAGTATGACCCTTGACATTTAACCTCATATGAGATGTCGCTTGTAACCGGCATAGCTCAAGAACCATTCAACATATTTTGATGCAATTTGGTGCGAACATTGTCTCATATACTTATATGTGCCCTATATGGGGTTAGTCACATTTAGAAGAATTATTTTCCCCTGAAAGCTCGTTCTCCTGACCTTGGTTTATGCAAGATAACTTTATAAAAATTTGTTGCATTTCAGCTAAACTTGGCATGTTGCTTCAAATTAACGAAACCTAATGTGCATTTGATTTCCAGCATTCCACATCATCATTTTCAGAAATTAAGCTACCTGATTGCCCGTCCTTCTGACTCTGGTTTCGGCTGCATAATTGTACTAAGCTTTGTTGGATTTCAATCGAATTTGGCATGCGGCTTTATATTGATGCGGCCTTGTCCAGTATGGCCCGTCCTCCTAACCTTGCTTTCCACAGCATTACTTTACTAAGGAATAGTGTATTGCAACCAAAGTTATTACACCCTTTATATTTAATGAAGCCTCTAACGAGTTGGATTTCTAGCATTCCACGTCATCATTTAGAAGAGTTATGGTCCCTGAATTTCCATCTTCTCCGAACTTGGGTTTTCCAGCGGAAGTTATTCTATTTAAGGTCCGGTCGAGCACATTATAGAAAGTGTTTATCTCTCCGATGCACCCCTCGCCCTTCGCTAGTAGCTCTAGTTTTAAAAGGGGTCTACTTAAATGGTAAAATTAGGTGATATCAACACATGCAGTTTGTTCAATACATATCCATCCAACATTTATATTTACATAGTCTAATTTTTGCGTATCTCTGTGTGCAACAAAAAACAAATAAAATAAAATAAACACACACAAATAAAATCATAACTAGAATATCTCAATTCTGCAAGAAGCAGCAAATGTGACGCTGGATAAAGTAACATTACACAGAAAATGCTTCAAAACAATTTTAAAGCTAAATATCGGGATTGACACCGGTCCCTAATAAAAACATTACAATAACCTTCAAACCGTTTCTTCATAGTTTTAAAATTAAAACTACAACACGCGTCTCATTTAGTATCATGAAAATATCTCATTTACAGCTATGTCTAAATTAGAAAGAAGGAAATTTTGAAACTGAAAATATGAATAATATTTTGTCTTTATCCCTTAAGGAATTAATAAAACCGTAGTGAAAATCGGTAAAAGATATAGTAGACATGCAGCAATATGTAATGGGACAAACCAAAAGCTAGATATCAAAGCATTTACATACGTTGATCTATGAAAGAAACAGAAAATTGACCGAGAGACAAAAAAAAAACAAGACAACAAATGGACGAACATAGATAAAACTACCTGTTAATACTGTGGAGTAGGAGGAGCAGTCTTAGTGCTAAAATTGGACATGAAGGAGTTTTACAATATTCCCTACTCATGTAAAAAGAATTCTTAGATGATTAAAGGTGGATCAAGCAAAGAGAAGCTTTTAAGGTTCAGTTGAAGGTAAACACATGAACACCTTTTCACCTAAAGGAGTGACATAAACTAGCTTTTAGAACCGCTGGAGAGATATTTGAAAATTGACACACAGTATAAAATTCGTCTTCATACAGAACTACAACTACAAGTAATAATAATAATAATAATAATACACAGGATATGAACATACCGGGCTGTCCAATGGGAGTGAACTGGAAGCCGTACACTCTCAGTAGAAGCTCCTGGCTGTCTATAAATTCCTGGATGTTCGTGTAGCTGATCTGTTGGGAAGAATATACTCCATAAATAACAAATACTCTAAATACTCTTCAACAAAGTAAAAATAATACAAAATACTCTACGAGTTTTGCACAGAGTAGTGATATTAAACCAGACAGAACTTCATGAAAAGACCTCCAATGTTTGCCAAGCATGACCTTTTACAAGGTGAACATTTGAGGCAATACTTTGTCAGATCATAGAGCTGAATATTTTCGACAAATGTGCACGTTATTACTCTTAAGACTGAAAACAAGTTTTTAAAAAGAATAATATTCATTCCATTGTGGCTAACCATCAGATCGTAAGTTTAAAATGTTTAACTAAATAACGGCATTAAAAAAAAACAACAGCCATTTATAATGTGCCCAGTTTTTAGCATTTCGTTAATTTATTTATTTATTTATTTATTTACAAGGTGTTCATAGCATTTTGTTACTTTTGAACTGACCTTTGCACGAAGAAGAAATTTTCCAACACTGAGGACTTCAGCTGTAGCATTCAGTCGGTAAATGTATTCGTATCCAGGTCGGAAGTCTATAAAGCCGCTGTGCACGTGCGTCAATACCGCCAAAAGACATATTGGTAGCAGAATCGACCAGCGACCAAGATGGCCCCCTTTCGCCGCCATGATTGCTTCTTATGATTCACAGCATAAGGTTCCAGGTCTCGATACTTTAGTTCTGAGAAAAGGAAGATAAGCATCACTCTCCCGAAAATTGAGGGATCGATATTAAAGAAAAGATTAGTTTGAAATGTTTGTAAACTTAAAAATTCTCATAAAAAACAAATATACAACGATAGAAAAGGTAACTAAAAAGAAAGAAAGAGAGATACATAATGCTTATATGCATATATAGATACGTACGTATGCACATACATACATACATACATACATACATACATACATACATACATACAGCCAGCCATTTTTTTCTTCTCTAATTGAGCAATATATATCTCTTTCTATCAATTTATTTCTTTATATACTTATTTCTTTTTAATATCTCAGCTACCCGAAGTAAAATGCCATGGTTAAATAAACAAATGTTGTAACGGGTATGAAACGAGTTAAAATAATATTCTTGGAATCCACCAAAACGCTAGAGAAGTCATCATAGAACCCTGAACTAGGGATGAAACATGTACAAACTTTCAATTTTTTAACGCAATTTTATTTACTATATTAGTCGGTCTTGTTGACGTGAAATGCATGTTATACGCAAAGTGATTACAACCGTATAGAGCAACTAGAACACTTTATTGATTGTAAATGCTATCATATCATAATTTTATAATCCACAGATTAAAATGGGATGCATTTAATAACGAGTCTACTGAGAGAGAGAGAAGAATTGCTGTAGACAGACGACTACAGCATACAGCAGCACATGAATTCAAGGCTGAGTCAGACTGACGGCTGGGCCCCCACCCCACCCCGCCACCCCACCCACTCACCACGAAATCGCTGACAATTTCAAGTCTTGAGGGGACACCCCTGATCCTGGACCGAGAAAGAAACAGAGGAGAGTTTAGTCTTGGAATCATTAAAAATCTGGGTATAAAATCAATCTGGTGGAAGAGAAGGAGGAAATGCATACGATATATCTTTCAAGGATAGATAGGGCTACAAACAAATGTAACTATTTAACACAAGACGCATAAGATTCACAGTCGCTAATATAAGTCAAACAAAAAAGATAGTTACCAGGACTCGATGTAAAACATAAAAATGCAGGAGGTTATGTTCCTCAAGCAAGGGGTGATGTTGATGAGAGGCTGTGATATCAAGGCGCTTCGCGAGGTAGACAGGCTTATAGAGGAGTCTCAGAAAATAAGAGCATAACAAAAGATATACAGTTCACACCAAGAAAATGGGGGAAACATAAACATATACTTACAATTGTGAGCAAAATATACACATATCATACAAACACTCTGTACAAGAAACAACATTTTCTTTCTCTCTCAAATACACCCCCACCCCACCCCACCCCACCCTTTTTTTTTTCTTGCTACTCTCATCTACAGGTTGGATAAATAAACAACTCAAAAATTTTAACAAAAGGAAAGACCAGTCTACACATATTAAAGAATAAATAGCACATGTACAACAAATGCAACACAAACACGCGCATCCACGAGGATCACTTCAAACGTTTACAATGGGCGAGGAATACATAAACTGTGCAATGCCTGAGGAGAGGAGTACGATCCTGTTTTGAAATATAATTTAGGCCTGGTGACGGAAAGAATGGAAATCTGTTAAGGAATCTAAACACGTACGTCCCTATCAGAAAGTAAAATGAACCCCATTCCAAATAAAAATGTATTTTCCTGAAAATTCTTATTGATTTTTTTAAATAAATAACATCCACAGTGCAGATCGGGGGAGGGGGCATACAGATATAAAAGCCTTTTTGACTTTCTGACAAGGGGAGGGGTCACTTCATATGCATGCTAGTTTTCAATAGCTGCAGATCTGGAGGTGTCCACACAAATAATAATAATAAAAAAATGTATATCCAAGACTATTTTGTAATGATTTTTTCATTGTCCAAATATATAATCGACATAAATGACCATTGATTTTTTATTGAATATCCAGTTATTACAATTGTACAACAGGTGTAGACGTCCTTTTTTTTTTTTTTTTTTTTTTTTAGACGAAGAAAATGATTAGGAGATACATTCTGGCAAGATTTTGACAAGTCATTGCTAAACATAAAAATAAGCGATACTTTTTAATGAAAAAGAAAATAGTTGTCAAAGGTACCGTACTAAATAGAAATATACACATCATTTAGACAATGTTGCAAAACAAAAAAACAAGTTTTATTGGCACCGCCATTTACTAGTATGGATATTGTACACAGTTCCTCCACTGACGTCACAAGCTCGCGAGTGCGTATAGGGCTGTTAAAAAAAAAACATTCGCTCGGCTGTTTCCATACAGGTCACATTTCGGTCGTAATTAAATGTCGTATCTCCTGATCCAGTGAATGAATGTGCGTCAAGTCTTCACAGTGCACGTGCAATGTATTCAGTTCTGAAAGTTAACTAAGTTTATCTAAAAGAAATTGCATAAATAATAGAAAGGTACGAGAAAAAAAATGTGATACTGGGATAATGTTTACAAAAATTATTCCACATTCTTTGCACTATATTTGCACCAGACAAAACATGAGCCTGTGCCAAAATAATATTTTGAAACTAAGGACATATTCGACCTGGAAAAAAACCGCAAATGTTTACGTAAATATGTGCAAGCAACATGTTGAGTGTGAATATAAATTAAGAAAAAAAAAACATATTTAAGAATAAACCCAAGCTGTGCTTCTGCACACAATTGTTGAACACAAATGATAAATATAATTTCAGAAATATCACTATTGTGATATGTGGATTTGAATCCTCACAGGTAACGTGTTGATACAGTAAAAACAAAATTATATCAATGATGTAAAATAAAATATCTACTGGAATTGTAACTATCTCATGGAAAATTATTTGCATGCCTTAAAAAAAAAGTTCACTTACCGGGCGAGCAATGTCTGTGTGTGTGTGTCTAATCCAATTTCAGGATTGTGACTGGTTTGCGATTGGGTAAGTGATACATACATGCTATTGCTAGACCGCTGATCTGGGTGGGTTCCTGGGTTTCCTCTAATCAGGTGGACTGAGATCCAGACCAATACCACGAATCGTAATTGACATGTTCACGCAAGTTTATATTATCTACTGTATGTATCCGAAGGTGGGGTTGGTCTTATCTGTCATCAAACTATATAAAAACAGACCGATTGAACTTAGATATATTGATAGGATCAACTTTTTAAATTTATGAAATAATGGCACCTTTCTCTCAGAGCTTGCCTGCAATGTCTTTTTTTTAATTAATTTATTTATTTATTTATTTCTTTTTTATTTTTTTTAGGCGGGGTTGTGTCTTTCTGTCAAGGTTGCACATACACCTTTCAGCGTCTAAACTGCAATATTTGTTACAGAGTATAACTTAGGACATGTACTACCAGGCGAGTTTACCATTTTGATCACAAGTAAAAACAAATGCTATTATTGCACCGACAAGTCACGGAGACAGAATTTATGCATCTAAGCATTTTGCATGAATTCGTAGAAGAATACACATAACTTAAGTCGATGTTCTGTAAGGAACCTACCCGGACATATAAATGTACATAATGTAATTTTTGTTTCCCCACTCATGCCCTAAAACATATCTAGATTCCTTGTAAACAAAAGATAGAGCAACTTCGATGGCTCGGTGACACAATCCCCGAAATTGTTAGTATATATTACTACTCATAACTTCCCCAATACCCCAATAGTGGGATAGCGACACAGTGACTGAACCCACTCTCTCTCTCTCTCTCTTTCTCTCTCTCTCTCTCTCTCTCTCTCTCTCTCTCTCTCTCTCTCTCTCTCTCTCTCTCTCTCTCTATATATATATATATATATATATATATATATATATATATATATATATATTATGTGTCTTTATGTGTCTTCCTGTTAAGGTTGCACATAAAACGTTTGTTCTGATAATATTTGAAAATGTCACTGTGATTAAAAATTGTGTAAATTTACCATGTGAACCCCTTCCAGGGACCTAAGGGAAGTTAGACAATAATAATATCTCTCCTGGTTACTAACAAGGACGAGATAACTGCCAAATTTCAGGAAATTCCAACCAGTGGTTTTAGGAGTAAATGTTGTAAGGACGAACATTCAATCGTGGGGATGAAAATTGTTTGCAGCTGATGACAAGATTTTCATCTCCATTACAAAAGTTCGGCTGAGAACGGAATTTCGTTAACATTTTAAGTGAAATTGCCACCCCCTCTCCCTCCCTTTTACGAATTACTAGCTACGGAAATTTTTTCGTTCTGTACAGAATCAAAGATAAATCATCTTTACGCACCTACTCTCTCTCTCTCTCTCTCTCTCTCTCTCTCTCTCTCTCTCTCTCTCTCTCTCTCTCTCTCTCTCTCTCTCTCTCTCATCTGCCTTTATGTTTACTCAATCTTTACATATTTTGAATATTTTGTATTACCGTTTCATTGATTTTATTTCTTTAGTGTGATGTTGTTCTGCATTTATTCTGTAAGTTGGCAAATTCTTATCCAGTCCTTAATATTATATTCATAGTATGGCAAATTGAATATGATATAAGTATTGTCACATAAGTATTGTCATGTTACCAAAGTCAGTTGCAAATATCCACCGATTTACGTTCCTAATCTACGTATATCACCCCAATGCAAATAGCAACTTCTGATGAGTTTTAAAGGTACATTCGAATAATATTTAAATTGTGTAAATGAATACACGAAAAACAAACGTATTAAAGAGTAATGATAATCTGAATATACCTTAAAGTTCATATTATTGGAACATTAGTATGTCTAATATAACCAAGATTCATCGAAATGTGCACTAAAACATGGTGTAAAGTATACAGGCCGCAATGATAGCTTTTCGGTGGAACCAAATTGAATGCAAGTAGTCGTGGGGGTTACTGTGGGGACAAATGGCCCACTATGGGGACAAGATGAAAATACACTCTCCGGCCCCCTTGGATTGGACCTGTATGGGGCAAACGGAATTTTAATCTTAAAAACGTCTATAGATTTAATAATGGGGCTGGTATGGGAATTTATTGCTAAAAACGTGCATCGGTTTAACATTGGTGCTGGTCTGTGGTCTAACAGGAATTTCACTTTAGGATATCACTCAAGAGTCTTACGGGAAATTTAGCATGATCGAGTCAACAGAGATACCCTGTCACGCCTATTCCATCATGCCTTGTGCGCATGCGATCATACAAATTTCATTTTAAAAATGTTGCGCATGCGTACATAATTTTAAAAAAAAACGTTGCGTACAGAAAAATGTTTTCAAAACGCTTACGCATGCGCAATTAAAATTAAAAGCATTAAACAATTTTTTGGGGAACAAATTTATGCATACACGTGCATGCAAACAGACGCAAATATAAATTTCGGGTTGTCAATATTGAGAAGTGTCTCTATTTCTAGAAAGCTGGGTGGTCCTCAGATGGGACTTTGGGTTGGCAAAAACAAGAACCTTTTCTATATCTCAGTATCTTTTATGAAGAGAATAAAAGTTTAACTACTGTAAATGATGTATCGGTTGAAAACGCTTCGAGATACTAAGACTAATTCTTTGGATAAGTTCTAATATGACAATATTTATAAGCTGCATAGTTTTTATTACGATTAAATCTAGTGCCTTTGTTACGTGTTCCAGGTATGAACCAGTCCAAAAAGATACAGTGTTACAATGTTGCACCTAATAATAGTACAATAATCTAGTTTTGACGACAGTAAGATGAGTAAAGAAGTTAACGTAAAAGTACTTTCTCAACGAAGCACATAACGCGATTTGCTCTTTTGCAGCAATGATTGAGGGACAATAACCTTTAGCATTTTCCGCGAAGAAAAGAAAGCAAAATTTCTGAATACTGTATAAGGGCTTTAGCACTATCGATCACCGTCAGTTCCAGCTCTGAAGTTTCTTTGGTTATGGAGTACTTGTTATAGACTTGGACGACTATTCATTCTTTTTTTGAATATACTGGTAAGTCCTGCCCCCGCCCTCCCCCTCCACCTTAACATTTTAATAAAATTGATTTAATAATTTTGTAGCATATTCTTTGTAATAGCCACCGGTGACCTAAATGCACACCTACTGACTAACATACAATCTTCCTGGCCATCGTCTACACCCACTGATCATCCTCCACACCTACAGACCAACACACATTCTTACTGACCCTTTTAAAGTCCAGCATGGCGGTTATCAGACCGAGATTTAAGTCATTCTAACATTCTAAACTGATACGGAATTTAGCAAAGACTAAAAAAACAATGAACATATTATGAATATGGCCGAGACCAAAAGAGAGACTAAAATTCCGAAAATCGCAATATTTTATTAGCATAAGGGAGACTAAAAGTCGCCCGAAATTCCAAAACTGGCACGAAATTTATAAGAGGGTAAAAAGAAAACGGACTGTTTTATTAAAATGGCCTCCACTAGAAGGAATACTAATGTTCCAAAACTGACACGGAATTTAACAGAGACTTAAATAGATATTCGGAGAAAAAAATTTTGAATTAAAAGAATTTAAAAGGCCGAAATATATAAAACATAACAATAAAAAAACCTGAAAATTTCAAAAACAATTCAAAACATGCAAAAGTTAACGAAATAAATCAAACAAATTGTACAAAACGTAACACAAATCACAAATATAACAATTACAAAACCCAACATTATGTGAAAATTTACAACAAAATTCATATAAAATGTTAAATTAAAAAAAAAACATTAAAAATTTTAAACCAAATTATCCAAAATATTTTAAAACACAAAACAAATTTAGAAACACAAAATTACACAACAAAATATATTAAACATTTTGTTAAGATTTAAAACAAAAGACAATTTTTTAAAAAAAAATGTAACTGATGTTTTGAAAAATATAACATAAATTTTTTTTTAAACAAAATAATTTTACAAGTTTTTTTTCTTACTAATATTTGAAAATTAATCAGGAAAATTTTAAAATGCAAATTGAAAATAATACTAAGCCTTGCTGACCAAAACAAATCCATACTGACAATAACAGTCCTATTGACTTACGCACATTTGATCTAACCAATACTCACCCTTACTGACCGATACTCACACAGATACAAACGGATTTGTAAGGGGATGTAAAATATATGGATAGTTATGAGGACTAACACCTATTTTTAGAGACCTAGGTTCTTAAAGACTAACACACACACACACACACACACACACACACACTAACGGATGTTGGAAAGGAAAGTTATCGGGTTGTAACTAACACACATCAATATAACCCAACACCCACCTTTACAATCCAATACCCACCCTACAAACAAAACAGACGAGGGAAAAGGGAGTTATGTGATGGTTACTAATATACATGCTTACAATCCAATACTAACCCTTACAAACAAAACAGAGGAGGTAAAGGAGGTATGTGCACTCACAACTACTTGTCGATAAACAAATAAACATTTTTATTAACAAATAAAGGAACAAACACGCATTTTTGTAACAATAAAGTGCGGGGACAAACAAACAAAGAAGCACACACACACTTAGTATTCAACACCACAGATACAAACAAAACAGAGGAGGGAAAGGTGATAGGTGTGGGTCACACACGCCTGCTCATGGACAAAAAATCGCACGCTCATACAATCAAACACACACTTAAAAAAACAAAAACAGAGAAAAGTAATGGGAAAGTTGAGGTTCACTGACACCTACTATACACACCACACATATAAACAAAACAGAGGAAGGAAAGGTGATAGATGAGGGTCACTCACACCTACTTATGGACAAACAAACTCTCATCCATATTAACAAGCAAACAAACAAAAGCACATTCTGATTAACAAACAAATAAACAAACACATCTTTACAAACAAACATACATACACACATCCTTATAAACAAACAAGCAAACAAATAAGCACATCCATACAATCGAACAAAAAACACAGATCCTTATTAACAAACAAGCACACATCCTTATTAATAAAAAAATACAAACATCTTTACAAGGAAATAACACACTTACTTACATACAAACAAAACAGGGGGGGGGGTGAATATTATTTGATAATGCATAAATGCTAGCATAAAGTCATATGTAGCAAAAAGGATGAGGGGGTGGATACGAAAAGAAAATGTAAAAATTGGAAAAAAATAACAAAAATTTGAAAAAATAACAAATTGTAAAATTTAAAAATTTAAAATTGCAAACACAAAATTAAAAGCTTTAAAATTTAAAAAAAAAACAAATTGCAAAAAAAAAGTAATTAACAAAATAAACAAAGTTTGTTCTAACATTTCTCAACTCGATATTTACAATTAGAATGTTAGCAAACCTTCTATTGAGTATTCAACGATAAGCTTTTGTTTCATATAAGGTAAATGACTTGTAGCATGGGAATTCGCACACAATGCAACTATATATATAAACCAAACTTAGGAAATATCATTAGTATTATCGAGGTATTCTGCCCCAAAATGCCCACAATAGCAAACAAGAGGAACTAAGTATCCTAAGAACAGAGAAACCAGGTCCAGATGCAAAAGTCAAGATGATTGTTTAATGTGTCACTAGAAAGGGCGTTGATCTTCAAACTATCCTCCACACAAAAAGAAAGTGAGGGAAGAGGTAAAGGAGGAGAAAGAGGAGACTTGAGATGAAGAAAAAGAAGAAGGAGAGTCCATGCCATCTAAGAATTTCAAAGCAAAACATTAAAAAAGAACAAATTGGTTTTTGTGAACTGATTGAAATTTCTTGTTTATTCTAATGCAAGAGGTTATATCAAACGTAAATGAAAAACAAATATCATGATTTGTTTATTATTATTATTAGTAGAAGTAGTGTATAGTCACAAACACATATACACCAACACACATACCATTACACAAACTCAGAGGAGAGGGAGAAGGAGGGCGTTTGGAAGTTGTTGTTTCTGAATGTTTCAATATTTTAATTTCTTGCTTACGATTGTTATGGTTTGTAATTTTTTACAATTTATTATTTGTCAATAAAGTGTAATCTTTAAAAAAAATCGTAGGATTTTTTTCGAGCACTAATACACATACTTACGCACTCACATACAAAGATACATACAAACTTACATACATGCAATCTCACTTGGCATTGCTGGGAATAGGGTAATGGATAAAAATAAGAAAACAAAACTTGTTTACGATTTTTCATTTTTTAAAATTTTGTATTATTGTTTTAAATATTTTTTTTGGTCACAGTTTGTTTTTTTGTACTTTAATTATTTTCTTTTTACAATGTTCTAAATTGTTTAATTTTGTTGTACAATGTGTAATTAGACCCTCCCCGTTGTTCCAACAGTCGAAAAGCTTTTCATTCGGATTAAATTTCTTTACTACTATGAGGAGAAGGCTGAGTGGACGGTAGTAGATAAACATGATCCAGTGGAGACAGAACACGGCAAGGGCAGAATGGTGGTCGAGATTTCGCGTGATACAAAGCCTGCGCTTTTTACTAGTATTGATAAGCCTGTGTATGGAAATGGTTACACGATGACGGCAGAACTGTACGGCCTCTACTCCATTCGAAAGCCTGACCCCGACAACCTGGCCCCTTTAAAGGGCGGTGACCTGAATTGTGTTGCCCCATGTGTTGTAGAATACATTAAAATGCCCCTACATGACAAGGTCTAACATAGGCTTGCCGCTAAAGATAGCGATGTGAGAGTTGTGAGTTCAGTAGACAGGTACAACCATCAACGACGTGGTCGATCTGGAACAAATTCTCAAACGTGCAATTATTTTGAAGGACATTGCTGGCGATCACATGTATAACAGTGAAAACTACCGGTCGAGGGGCCAGGTAGTCGAACTCATCATACACAACTGCTTCCCTGGCCAAAACAAAATCAACTATACGGAGGTGCGCAGTTTACTGCGATGACTATATCTGGGACGCCATTCAGCGGGTTACGGAAGGCGAGCCAAATGCATTTTGGGTTCTTAACGGCGTAGACGGCAAAAAACTGGATCCCAAGCTTGTGGAGCAGTTGGGCGGACTGTTGGTGCTTTAGAACTATAGAGAAGCACCTGCAGACTTTTGAGGCCTACAGCAAGTACACAGACAACTCCAACGAGTTGGCTACCAAAGTCCTTGGCGAGTCCTCATGGCGCTCCTAGTGTTACCCGAAAGTGAAACGGCTGGGAGCAACCCCCCACCCCACGGCTATGTCGGAGGACATCCAGTGGACGGGCGTCTAGTTTGGACATGGTGGTCTCTGTAACAGCCCTGCTGACTACAATGTGTCTGAGATTGGGAGTCTTGACATGACCGCCTGCTAACCCAGGCAGCGTCTTGAGCATAGCAGAGTGTGCCCCATGCTTTGAACGGGTTGGCCACCCGTGCAAAAGAGATATGCTGCCGGTACGGTGGCCACCGCTTCTTTCGCTGGAACAGCAAAAAAGAATGCACGCTAGAACGTATATGTCAGAAATACATTTCGCGGGTTTTTATTCGGACCAAGGATGATGCCCTAAGTAACCTAAAAAAGAGAACGAGCCTCAGATCTGACAGTGTCCAGTGCCAGGAGATGCTCAAGGCCCTTCCCGCCTGTCGCGGCTGGAGTTTCTTTCTGGAGTAGTGGAAGCCCGCTGATATGCTGATATGCTCGTGGTCTCCCGCACAGTGGTGCGTGATAGGGCCATGCAACTCTTATTTGAGCGACATAAAGAGCACTTCCAGGTACGCCGGTTTCTCTCTCTCTCTCTCTCTCTCTCTCTCTCTCTCTCTCTCTCTCTCTCTCTCTCTCTCTCTCTGGCGTTGTGGTTATGCAATTAATGTGCACAGCTACCAATAGCTTACCATCAAACTCCCGTGAAAGGTATGGACTGTCAACGACTACCTCCAATGGTTCAATCTCGTGTATATGGTTATGTCCTACGTGGAATACCTATCATAACTTGAGCGTGTCGCTGTGCCACCGGCTGAGGGAGCCGAGGTTAAGCAGGCTCCTATCGAGCAGTAAATTCTCTTACGAGTCAAAAGACACGCAGCAGTTTAGTGCAGACCGTCTGAACAATGCCAAGGGACACTCAGTGGGCAGATAATATAGAAGGGCGAGCCGGTTATAGCAACTGATAGCTCCAGCTTATAGAACTTTACGGACCACACAGGGTTGATGGCGCATCTTTTTGCTCTCCCTGTGCATATAGGTACCGGACCAAGGTATTTGAGGGCAGGCCTTTCTCTTTCAGACCGACCGGCCGCGTCACTGATGTTGCGGGCGTAGCTCGCATCGCCGTTTCACAAATGGAATCAATAGGTATCTTGCCTGTAAGTTGCGTTCCCTTGCCGTTTAGGGACGCCACAATGGCTCATAGCCGCCGAGCCCGCTCAGTGCAATGCAGCCTTGTGGTCGTTTACGGTTAAACCGTTCCACAATGCTTTGTGCGCAGTGGCAACCGACCTCACCCCGTCTCACCTGCACGCTGTGCTTGTGACGAGGGGCATCAGTTCCCGGTCGGGGTTAACCTGCTGAAAACTGGGCTATTTTAGCGGTCGGTTCCGCTTGTAAATACGTACAAAAGAGTCGGGGACTTTGGAAACCTCCTTGGTGGTCAAGGGCTGAGCCTCCTTATAACGACTGGTGACATCCACCATGGTCAGTGCATACTTGTACGTGTGTCGCCCAACCTTGTCGTGTGGCAGAAACAAGAGATCGACCTGGTGCACTTCGCTAAGGGTTGGAATATCAAACCGAGGGGGATTTTGCGCCGTGCTGGCAAGTAAGTCTGCTACATGTCCTGTTTCTTGAGCTATAACCTGACAACATTTTGTGAGACTTTGGCTGCTTCTGCCAGCTTTTTGCCCGCTGCCACGGCCTTCCAGTAGCCTTACGGACTATAGTATATTGTCTCAAGTTTATTATCCATTTTTTTGTGGTTGCGGTTTAAAATGTTTATATGCCACGTAGCTGATAGCGGCAAGCCCAGCGATGACAAACACTATTTCGTATTTTTGTTGCTCGGGCGTGTAAAAGTCAGTTTGCCGCCAGTCTGAGGGACGTTGTCTCTTTTCTTTCCAACGGTCATCAGACTGTACTCTCGCATCGCGGCATCGACATTGCCATAAGTCTTTTCCGCATGCTACTCGGCGTGCAGCCGCTTATTATGGTAATCGATAAGCTCGATGCGCTTGCCGGAGTACTCGGCCTGCGCGGCCTGGAATTTTTCGATAGCCTTGTCATGGCGTTCGTATTTGATGTTGGCTTCTTTTCAGTTTATCGTATAAAAACGGTAGTTTGAGCAGGCGAATGTGAGGGCGTTAACAATTGTCCCGCGACCGTCATTGCAACTATGGCCATTATGCAGACTTGATGATTTTAGGAAGAATGATGCCTTGTTAAATTAGTATGTTTTGCGTCCAGAGGCTCAGCTCTTTGGCGCCTATGATCTTTGCACTGTCTTCGAATTCGAATCGGCACAGATTGGCTTGTTTCATCTTGATCACTTTTGTTGCAGTAATTATTGAATAACCTACAGTGAAGCCTCTGAGTACGGTTCCGTTGTAAACGAGGTTTCCGAAGTCCTTGGCGTAGAGTAGTGTAGACATCTATCTTGCCTGCGTTCCACGATTAACAAGTTTATATTGTTTTGTTTTTAGCAACAAGCCCAAAACACACTACTATTCCATGTGAAATGGGTCAATCGTACGAATCCTCTCTTCTAAAGTATCCGATACGAGGATCATATTTTGGACCGACCAAAGGAAGGTAGCGACAACACGGAGACCATCTGAAATGTTAAAGGTAAGCTGTATCTTTATACTCCCATTCGTGAAGTTTCACACCACAACTGAAACTCTGTACTTGGTCCCCTTGTCCTAAGTAGACAAATCCTGTTATGGCTACAGATTTGTGACTGAATGCTTCCAGATATTTTGGCCATTTCCGTTTAAACGTCTGGAATCGACTTTCAAACGTGTATTTTATTCTTCTTTGCTTTGCAATTCTCGATGAAGTTGTTTATGTGGTATCCGGCGTGGTTTGTAAGTGCATGGATGACATCCACATGTAGGTACATGAACGGCATCGCGTTCGATAGTCGGGCCGCAAGGTCCTGTTGCATTATTCGTGTCACAGGGTAAGGCATCAGTCTGTTAGCAGGGCACTGCATCGCACTCGAGTTCACTGAGCTTGGAGTCAACATTGGGTTCCTCACACGGTTGCTGTGTCGAATTATCATTCTCGGTGAACGTTTGTACTCAAAAGGATCTTTCTGTCTTGGAACATTTATACTGGAGATCGGTGTGTCCATAAGGTAACGTGTTGTGATCAGTAAGTCGCACTCATTTTTGGTAGACGATCTGATGCTCTTTTTCCAAGGGTCAACTGACGATTTCATGATCTTGCAAACGTACAATTATGTGAGGATCCAACGTTTTTACGCGAAAGTCTTGATCCTTGATCCTGACCTGACAATTATGTGTGGATCCAACGTTTTTACGCGAAAGACTTGATCCTGACCTGACTTAAAAGCTTCTTTTAAGACGTCAAAATTGACCACTTGACCAGATCGATCAATGTCAGTCCTTTCACTTTGCATTTGGTATGAAGTTATCCTTGTTTGTCTCGGTACCGGTAAGTTTAATATTTTGGTCTACCACTGGCAAAACTCAAAAATAGTGTCTTCGGGATGTTCATCGGTCCAAGCTCCCAAACGTTTTTCTTCGATGTGTGGCGATCGATGTACATGCAATTATCAGTGTCGAAATAAAGGACTCGATCTTCCAAAGGTTTTCCAAAACGGAGTACAATTTTAAAAGGGCATTAGTTGTCACGTATGCCGCAATGATAACATCGCAAAACTTGTCAGATCGTTTTTAATCTGGACAATACTTCGTTTGTTAGTGGAAAATTGATCCCCAAATAAAACTTGGATGTGAAACGTGTGTCATGTGAAGAATAGCTTTTCCATCGGGCATGTCAAACTCTTCATTGGATTGTTGGGCTTGTTGAATTTTTTCCAAGATCTTGGAAGAAGTTAATTCTGCAGGTATACTAAACTCAATCCACAGAGGAGACTTCAAACTGTTATCAGTAATGGAAAGTCTCAAACGATCGTGATCATGAGCTTGGCATTGTCATTTCAATTCCTCTGACGTCGACTATAATAAATCCGTAATGAACACAGCTACTTTCTCTGCTGGAACGTGAGACTAGAACTCTTAAATTTTACTGTGTAAGTGTAAGCTGTCGTTCGAAATTTTCTGGAAGTCACTTTGTTGGTAGGTCGAATGTGAACATACTCTTCAGGAGCTACTGAATGACTTTCGTTTTTGGCTGATTTTGACTCTCTAGGTCTTGTGGTGGAGTCAAATGTAGATGATGATGGCTCAGGATCATTCATGTCTTCTTCAAAATCGTTAGCGTGAACATGTGCCAACACTTCTTGGAGAGTATTGGGTGACACATAACTTCGTCGTCGATTGGCTTCTGGTATCTCTTTGGAAATGTTTAATCGTTTCATGACAGTAGATTATTCAAATTTTGATTTGACAGGTTACATCTCTCTCCCTATATATAGGGCACCTCTCGACCTAAAAGAAAACACTCATTTAGTTTGAATCTGTGAAGATGCAAGAGCCACAGCAGATCAAACTTCACGATAGAGATTTGCTGAGAGTCGTTCGAAAGTACACTTCCAACAAGATCTCTGACTACTCTTTTCGTGATAAAAGTCACGATACTTGCTATGTCTGTCAGGAGAAAGGACACTGGGCTCCAGAATGTCCACACGTCAAAGAAAAGGAACTTCTAACACAGCAGAAAAGAGAGACAAAAGTAAAGATATCTGTTATTAATGTCAACAAAAAGAACTTGGTCTACAGAGTGTCCCAAGGAAAAAGAGAAAAAGGAGGAGATTTTAGAAGAAGCTGAGCAATAACCCATTTCAGCAAAGAAATTCAAAAAGCCAAGACAAGCCGAAGAAACAGTACAAGAACCCATGCCAGTGAAGAAATTCAAAAAAGAAAGACCTTGAAAAAGACTAATAAATCAACTTTGGGATGGATTGAAAAATTTCATTGTGTCTTATTCACGAGAATATACCAAAAACGTAAGTGTATATTTGTCTTGATTTGTTCTTTTAGTATGGATAAGATACTCAAACACACTTTTACGGACAAAAAAGGCGTGTTGGATAGTAAGTGTGCGGTGTTCGATAGTAAATCTAGGGTGTAGGATAGTAGATGACTGGGTATTGGTCACACTACCTTTTTCATTGGTTAGTAAGCGTGCTGTGTTGGATAGTAAATCTAGGGTGATGGATAGTAGATGACTGGGTATTGGTCACACTACCTTTTTCATTGATTAGTAAGTGTGGGTATTGGTCACTCAGAACTGTGTGAAATTCTTAATTTTTTTAACATAGTTTTCACTATTTGTAAGAATATTTATTCAAATTTTACATGTTATTTTACAATTTGTAACATTTTTGCAATTTTTAAATTTGTGTGGACGTTTTTCAGTCTTCGCTAAATTTGGTATAATTTTTTTAAAATTGTAAAATAAAAATAAAATTTTTTTTTGTAAATTTATCACTTTTAAAAATTTTTTCAAGTTGTCCAATTGATTTATCCAATTTTTAACTTTTGAGAGGAATTTCTTTTTAATCTTCGCTAAATTCCGTATTAGTTTAGAAATTTTAGTATTACTTTTAGTCTCGGCCCACTTCTTATCTTTACATTTTTTTTCCCGGATTTGTTCTAGTCTCCTCTAAAGTCCGTGAAAATATCGAAAATTTAGTACTACACATAGTCTAGGACAAAATTGTTGATATTCCCTTGATAAAAGCTACTTATAACATCAGTCCAATATATACAAATTTATTGACACCTCCAACATTATATGACGTATAGATAACGCTTTATATATAAATCTCGGATACATCCATGTAGCCACTAGGTAGGAGGTTACTTCACACGGCGTTTTTGATAGTATGTGTGCTATTTGAGGTCAACAACTTCTAACACCGTAAAAATGTAGCCCCATTTGAGGTCAGTCACATTTTCCCTTAATATAAAATTCCCATATGGGCCAACAGTGTAATCCCCATATTAAATTCCCATTTGGGCTTATAAACTTTTGACACTGTTTAGGATGGGAGGTCGATACGGGCCTATATCGTCACTCTATACTACTTATCTTTTTGAAAACTTAATTTGTAACTTTCATTTTATGAATAATGTAACTTACATGGATTTGCAAATGCGATTATCTCAAAATAAATTATAATTTAGATCTATTGTTTTAAAATAAGATAAAAATGCAAGTGTCTTATGTTGTGTTTTAAAAAAAATATTCAACTGATTTAATTTTTTTTTCTTCTAGTCTATAATAGCATCAAGATGAAGAAATGATAATACATTTAAAATGAGTTTCATTGCCTAAAAATATCTTAGATGCTCAAAACGTCAAATCTTTCGAATAATTTTGCTCATATTTTTCTGCTGTTTATGTTAAGATTAGATGTTCCATTTTATATTCATAATGTTTTATCAAGAATTCAGTGTTACTGTAATAGATGTAAATGTGCCTACATATTACTCGGAATATGGATACATGTCTTAGCCTTAAATATCATTGTCAAGTTAAAAAAAAAAAAAAAAACCCATAGGCGTGCCTCTATTCAACCAGAAGGCAAAATGTAGCTGAATAGAAATTTACTCATGCAAGAAATATATGAAGTTTGTATATAACAGTTACATTTTACTTCACTACAAACTATAATGACTATGAAGTGCAACGTAAAATTCGGTCATTATTATTTAAAATTTTATTCTGTTAATTGTGATTAAGTTAAAAGATTATTTACCGTCCCCAAATATCATCTAAAATAGGTAGAAATGTGGTTGTAATTAATCGTTCTGTAATTGTTAACATATTCGTTTATGTGACTTATTCCAAACATATATTAAAGACACAAAACGCTTTATATAACTAAGGGGTATTCAAAATTGTATTTCTCCACTCAAATAATTACTACCATATTAATAAACAAAGACATGATATTCTTCATTCCTACCCATTGAGTGTTTTGTGTATTCTTTTTGGTGTATGCACTCTTGTCCACTATATTCCATTATTATTAACTTATTCATTTATGATTTCATTCATGTAATTAATCTCTCTCTCTCTCTCTCTCTCTCTCTCTCTCTCTCTCTCTCTCTCTCTCTTTCTCTCTCTCTTCCTTCTACTTTTTATTTTGCATGAATCGTATGAGGAAGTTGTGTTAACTTGCAGCCCGAGACCATTAGTCAGTATTTATGGCAGAACATTAAGTCCAAACAAAAACAAACACATGAAGAGCACACTTAACTTGGCGTGTGGTAATATTCGGGGCATCATGTTTAAATAAGTAAATTCATTCGCCATTGTAAAAAATAAAATGGATCATTTACCGTCTTTAAGTATGAATTCAAATGTTTAGAGACGCGAGTGTAATTTATGACACATGATGCGCAAATGTAATGACGAATGTAATATTTGTGGCATCCCGTTTAAACGACAATCCAAACACTATCAACATAGGTGCAGCATGGGCTTTATTGGGACCATAAATAAAAATAAAATAGATCTTGAATCATTTGATAGAAATCACCGATTGTGAAAACTAACATCACCATAAAAATTGTATTCAACTTGAAGAACAATGTCGAAATTGCATAGAAATCATACTTTGCATCAAACAGATTGGGTGGGGGCATTCTAAACCGATGCTTTTAACATGTATTTAGCCGATATCTAAGAGAAGCAATTTAAAAGATAATTATTAAAGTGACTCAGAAATCTACAAATAAAGATACAAAATAAAGATGATATTTTGACATAAACAACAGTGAAAGTCGCATCAAAATCAATTAAAAACTTTTTAGGATATTGAAGTTTTGAAATGTTAAGGGACACAACATCAATCCAGCTAAATAACATTTGTAAAATTTGATGATGTGATAAAAGAGATTACAAATATTTGTAAAGCATAATCGTCCCTGTTCACGCACATTTTTTGTTTTTTGTTGAAATGTTGAAGAAAAACCCGTGGAAGATCCTGAAACACATTTGCACTGTTATTTGGTTAATTTTAGCAACACTGAAAATTGTACTTTCAATGATTTACACAAAAAAGTCGAATTTCTTAAATCTCAGCATTATATCTTATGTACGATATTCATATGTACTAGACACATTTGAAATGTTTTGCCTTCAAAAATATAATCAAAGATGGAAATATTTCTCGTTCAGTGTACCAGGAAACTCAAATTTAACTTTCTAAAACAGAAATGTAAACTTTCATTTTTTAATAACATAAACTACTTGCATTGATTTACAAATGTGTTGATCTGAATGTGAATTTTAATTTGCATCCATCCAATTTTTAAAAAAACAGAACAAAGCATATGTTGAAAAATATTTAAAACATTTTAAATTGTTTTTCCCCTTCTGTAAAGTCATAGAAATAAATAAAAAGGTATTAATTTTGCGATAAGGGATATTCACTGAAAATAAATCACTTAATCCTCAACAATTTTAAATAATTTCAAATGATTTTGATAAAAAAATTATGATAGTAATGCGCAAAATATGAAATTTAAATGTGTTAAAGTCCACATGTTCGTACTTATAATTCAACTCAAGTCAGATTTAAGCTGTTTGAATTGATCCTGTACTTTTCATACGTTGTTAATTGTATCAATACTCAAGTTACAGCGAACATTATACAGAATTTGTCAAAAACCATCATTAATATAACCAGTATTGGTGCATTTGAGAGTTTGTATCACTTATTCTTACTACTGCATACGACAACAATGTGAAAATAAACATAATCACTTTTTCGTACTGTTATCTTTCTGGATCTCTTATTTTCTGAATCATTTTTCACTCCAATTGTACTTCTGGAATACAATCCTTACAATTTCTTAATATCCTTTACCATATGTATACTATTGGACTTGCCTTACTATTCTTTACCACGTGTATACTATTGGACTTTCCTTACTATTCTTTATCATGTGTATACTATTGGACTTTCCTTACTATTCTTTACCATGTGTATACTATTGGACTTTTATTACTATTCTTTACCATTTGTACACTATTGGACTTTCCTTACTATTCTTTACCATATGTATACTATTGGACTTTCCTTACTATTCTTTACCATATGTATACTATTGGACTTTCCTTACTATTCTTTACCATCTGTATACTATTGGACTTGTCTTACTATTCTTTACCATGTGTATACTATTGGACTTTCCTTACTATTCTTTACCATGTGTATACTATTGGACTTTCCTTACTATTCTTTACCATGTGTATACTATTGGACTTTCCTTCCTATTCTTTACCATGTGTATACTATTGGACTTTCTTTACTGTAGCTCCCCATACTCTATTTGAGCTACTTGAGAGTTCTCTTTAACTTAACCAAAAATGCGAAACTAGAATCGTCCACATTTTGTAACTATTGTATTATTGAATCACTATTCTTATTTTTAAAAATTTTAAATCTCTTTTCTCTCTTTTAGGCTGCATGACCCTTCCTATATATGTATCACTCTTCTTCACTATTTTATCCTAGAACATCTTTCTTACTTTCTTAGTTTTAAGTGAGTCTAAAAGGATTGAGAGGGATGCAACACATTTGCTTAATAACATAAAATGCAAATACAAATTAAAACCAGAACAACATAAAACTTAAAGAGCAAACACGGTTAAAAGCATTATAATACCAGGCTTGCGCCTCTAATACATACCCACACACGCACACACACACACACACACACACACACACACACACACATAATCAGAATACCCATTAAATCAAATAAAAATCCGCCCCCCCCCCAATAATATAACAGCAAAAAATGCCACAAAATATATCAACAAGAGTAGCCCAGAACAAATGCCCAGAAAGATAAATCGCACAGCAATAAGAACAACAAGAAACTAAAATTAAGCAAAACAAATAAAGAAATATACAACAGTGCCTTATAACCCTCCACCCGTTGCCCCCCTCCAAAAAAAAAAAACAAAAAAAACAATCAATCATCCAATAAAAAGATAAAAAAGACAAAACACAAGCGTTACAGCATTTATTTGCCTATAAAATCTTAGCAAAATGTTATCATCCCCATTTATTAGATCAAATGGTACGATGTTAGGATGTAGATGCGCTTGAGTAGAGAGACATACATACATACAGACAGACAGAGACAAACAGACAGACAGAGTACTAGAATTAAAAATGTCGGGAAATTAATCACTGTATCTAGAAAGCCCACGCAAATGACACGCAAAAAGGATCGCACTATTGTAAATATCACAAATCGCCAATACTTTATATTTACCTAGTACTAGTTTATATACCGCGTATTTATGTTTATTATGTTTGGCTGCATCTGCCATCTATTAGAAATCAATTTCTATTTTGCCAATTAAGAATAAATAGCTAATTATTCCTTGTATAACATATTTTAACTGTTTTTTTTATATGGTATATGGTGTAGTGGCTGGCTTATGATTTCCACAGTGGGATTGATTATGTCAGGTGGAGTCTGAAAATTGTTTGGGTCACATATTATTTATACGAGATTAATCATTTGCCCCCGCAGAAAAAAAAAAAAAACGCTGTTGTAAACCTCTTTCTGTATGCTAGGAGATTTTTTTTTCTACTTCGTTTGCTGTCTTCCTAAATTTCGTGGTTCTTTTGTTTAGTTCAAGGTACCGTTGTTATCGATACACTGATGGATTTAAAGCAGTCTTTCCAATAAAGTGTTCAACGCATTGGGTGATTCGATTTTAGTCTTTTTTGCTAATAGAATAATAAGTAATATATGATTTCACAGTGTATACATTTAATCAGAAAATATAAATATAGTATTTACATCAAAATATTGTCATTACAGCTTTCAAACCTTGCTGAAGCGCACGTGGAAAGATATAGTCGTCAATCATACTAATTTAACTTAACGTCGAACCAATATTTATAAAAAGAGGTCATATTCCATGCAATAATTTTTCGACACTGGTTCAAATAACTGTAATTGTCATCGATGACGACCTTTTCTTTAATCCTTGCTATAGAATGAATTTAGTTTAATTCATCATACAACATTACAAAAAATATTTCAAGGAAGAGTCTCAGACAAAGTACATGGGATACAGTAGAGGAGATGGTTGTTACTGTACTACTTCTGATGGGATTAAGTTCAGACGAAATAATAAAGGTATTCTCCGTTTATGACGGACATTACATTTTTAGGTGGAGAACACGACCAAACTAAAATAAATGGAAATAATCGAGGTCAGATTTATACAAGAATTTTGTAGTTAAAGATATGCTTACAAATTTTGCTATGACAAACCTTTTATTGTGTAATATCCCACAATAATTGGACCTTTTCTACTACCCGCCTTTCTCTGTGACTCTTTAAAATTTATTTACTTCTGTGTTTTATTTAATTTACTTAGGAAAAAGGTTTAATATATAGTACATCTGTCAGTAATATTAGCGAGATTTTACTTGCCTCTAATAGACCAGACAATGTAAGCGAAGCTTATGCTTCCACTGATCACTATACAATGTGTGTGGCTGCAATAATTTTCTTTTAGAACATAAATCATCATAATAGGTGGTATTTATATATATATATATATATATATATATATATATATATATATATATATATATATATATATATATATTCAAACAACAACAGCAACACTCCGAATTAATAATGTCACGAAAGACAGGTCACTAAAGGTTCCTCGACCAAACAGAGCTTGACTTCCAACAGTCTAAAATCATCCTCGCCTTCTGTTACGGAATCCTTTACAAGAAGAGCTGGATCATATTCAACAGATAAGGATTCTCTGATAACTGTCTATCCGAAGATAATTCTGTTCTGAGCTACAATAACGATAATGAAGTATGATACATTTTTCTTTAAGTATCTTAATTTAATTAATTTATTTTCTATTATTTCATTATAATGGCGAAAATGAAATTAATAGAATACACGAAGCATCGAACATGGTCTTTTATGTCTTACAATATACTGGTTGCAAGATGGGAAGATGTGAAACAGTCCAAAGAAGGTTCAGAATTCGATATCAATATTGACCTGGGTCTTTAATAGTGAATTAGTCTGTATTGAGAGTGAGAGAGTGGGCGGGGGGGGGGGGTTCATTTAGTGCTATTCATTTAGTTTCCGATTTAAATCGGCAATAATAGTGACATTTAGTCTTCTTCCTGTCTGTCTGTCTGTCTGTCTGTCTCTCAGAAGACATACTATGGAAGTTTTGCACAACTTACACTTTAAAATTCTACCTTCGCCTTTTTCGTTCAAACTTGTAATGAATATAATATAATGTTACTTAATATATTTATATTAAATTTGTATTAAGTCCCATAATACATAACTCTAAAAACTTCGTTTTTATAAATAAAATGTAACCAATTCGTATGTGAACAACCTGACAATGAAGAGATTTGAAAGGAAACATCCAAACATTTTAACATTGAAGGGACATTTATTATTACTTTAATATTTTAAAATGTTTCGATACCAAATCAAACAACTTCGCACGATTAACGAATGAAATAAAATTGAGTTAAGCTGAAGAAAAAAAAAAGAAAGAAAGAAAGAAAACGAAAAAGTTCTTCATATTTATGCTGCGTAAATTGCTGATGTATAAACAGTGAACAGTTTGAATTTTTGTTTAATGTTTTCGACCAGAGATCACGTACGAAGCATACACAGATTTAAACTATCTTTCAAAACCGTTTAGATGTGGTGTTTGCCTTTACTTTGGTTGATCCAATGAATATTTTTTTTTTAAAAAAGGCGCTTCCTTGTAATTTTACCCAACATCTTTTGAAATTACAAATTAATGATCATGCAATTTGTAGAGAAATTAAACTATCACTAGTTCGTTGGAGAATGCTGTAGCATGCTTTAAGGCGGTATTTTAGTCAAACTCGTATCAAATAAAACCGAATAAGCATGAACATTTTTGGCCAGCTTTGATTTTATGGAAAGTTTATACGTTATTCACTACAATTATTATAATTTTATGATATATGATGATATACGTACAACATACTAAAACAGTAATTAAATAATAAGGAAGATAATCTACGGGTTGAAGATTATTACCAAAGTTCTTATTGTATATGGCGGAAAAAGTTAATGACTACATTTTATCTTCGTCATAAACTACCATAACAATTTAATGATGTAATTTTACAAATCCTGAAGCTTTATTTTATAACATAAGTGGGTCTAAATTATGAGCGGCTGCAATTATTATGAAAACTTTTTAATGTAAATTTCGATGAGGCATTTCTAAAGTACCTTGTACCTAATGAACCAATGTCCCATTAATTTACGTATGACAAATTATCGATTTGGCCTCTTACAGGACACGGTATAAATTTTATGATTATTCGACCCGTTAAGATGTCTCCGTTTGCATCCGGGAGTACATGTGAGGTGACAGCGATAAAATAAAATGATTTTAAATTAAAGGCTACTATTGCATAGAATCCCCCCCCCCCCCATATGAAGCTTATTCAGACAAAAGGAAAAAAAAATCCTGTTTGAAATCCATGTGATTATTTCCAACCAAATCAGCGACCTTCATTCTTTTTAATACTACATTTAATAATCCAGCATGCGTAGGCTGATTCCCTAGCTAGTAAGATACATAGCTGCAATGTGTCCACGATGACTGTCTAAATCTACATCGCTGCCACCTTCAAGTCTTGTAAAATTTAGTCATCTTCGGTAGATGTCAATAGATGGAACATCTAACATTTTTAAAGTCGTATCTGATTTTAAATGTTTCCTCGTTGCTTATAAAATTAGGTTTCATTTAATGTGTACGAATATTAAGCTTCACTATTGTGGAACCTTTATTTAATGTAATTGTGTTGTATTCATGTGCATTTTCTCTGGTTTCTTCTCTCCATCTTCGTTCTATTTACATTCAAAGTGTTTACATTTACTTTGCATATGTTAAACTCGGTTACATATTTAATTTGATTACATTGAGCACATTTTCTTTACAAACATTGATTTAATTTACCCAATTACATTGTTCAAATGATTTTTAAAGTGGCATCGAAATATTAATTGAAGGTCACCGATTTGGCTGAAAATAATTACGGGAATTTCAAACATAATTCTGTCAGAAGAACTCTTCGTATGGGTATATTCTATGCAACCTGTAAGATTCTGAGTCTTTTTTTTTCATCGTTACATTGAATCTGAGGTCAACAATCAACATGTTGTAAAAGAATCACGTGCATACTATTTACAATAGAACAATGTCTCAATAATTGTATTGAAAACCCCAAAAGGCCCTTTTCTGACAGGATGTAAAAAAAAAGACCAAAAAATGCCAGGAGAATTAAAATTTGCTACTCTAAGATACCGTAGGTTTTATTGATAGATCAGAAATGAAATATCTGCAACACTGATTATTAGAGGAGAAATAGCTAACGATCTAACATTTGAAAGAAACAACCTTCTGTTCGGGTTATTTGATCCAGATGGATATAAACCGAAAACAAAACTGAACATGATAATGCCATGAGAATTAGAGAGTTAAGACACTGAATTATTTAAATGAGAGATTGAGAGAAAACGGTTCGGCGACTTAGTAATTGAACAACCTTGATTAGCTTTTGATCTATATGCGTTTACTAATTTTGATGCATCTTATTCTTCCGATGCATCTCCTAGCGCAGAAAATGATGTAACACTTGAAACACCAAGGCAACTTAAACGTAATGATTTCTATCAACCTTATTATTTATTGCACTTGTGATAGGTGTTAGTGTATTTATTGCTTTCAATTTTTGGTAAAAGGTTCACCTTCGGTGCAACCTTTTCTATGACAAGAAATGGCAAGGCATGGTAAAAACAGAATTTCGCACAAATAGGAAAAGACACCACCAGGAGTTAAATAGCTCAATCCAGCACATCACTGTATCACATGCACCAAGAACAACATTAAACCAGAACAAACTGTACAGATAGGAACTACAAAGCTAAGCCCACATGTCTTGGTTGTGCCAGGCAGTCTTTTCGTCTGGCTAGATATGAAGTTAAAAGGACGATGCTAATAATGCAGTGATTACTAATTTCTGAAGAATCCTTGTGAAAGATATCACCATATCCCATGGAAGTGATAATCTTCTCAAGTTGAATGACTACATCATTTTTAATAGATACAAAGATTTGTGATTATCTGATTTGGCCTCGGGATCATCAATGATAGACTTACGAATACTGGTACTGAAGCTATACAGTTTAAAGTATAGAGGAACAATTTTAGAATACCACTTGACTTACACATTCTGAAAGATCATTGTACTTTTTGCCAGATTTCAATATTAAATATAACACTTACATAACATTGAAAGCGATAGAAGAAAATCACCACGATTGCGATCTGGACTACATTGGTCTGGAATATGATACAACTACTTCGGAATGATTGCACAATTGGTTAATGACACATACAGAAAATGAATTGCATAGTGATGCTTTCTATCTTGGTACTCATTAGGACCACCGCAATCAAATATTATTAACATGCCGATATGTCTTTCTCTCTATTTTAGTTCCTTTAACCGGTTTGTTGTTGTATGGTTCAACTATCTGATAAACATTTACAAATATATTCAACTCTTTTTCATATTTTCCAATGACCTCTTTTTTACAAGGCAACTTTCAAGTCAGCGACTGAATATATCTAAATAATATTTTGGTGGTCTCTGGTGATCTTTTCTGGGAGGATTTATAATTAATTTCACAGCATATACAAATCTACAATCTTTATTTTTTCCATGTTAATACAGGAATTTTTGTTCTTAATCCACCAAATTGTGTAATGTTTTAAATCATGTTCTTCTTCAGATATGAGTCAATGGCATTGAAAATTTCATACAAATCATCGCTGTTACAGCCACAAAATCTGTCCTTATTCTAATATATGCAAAATGAATATCTGTCAGTCTTTTTTGTTACGATTCTTGTTCAATTATATTTATTCATACGTCTTTATTCTTTTCCATTTACAACATGTATTAAAGGTGATAGCAATTGTTTCTGACGTTCCTGTTATTGGTAGATCATCTATTAATGTGCTCAGTTTGATTTATTTGACTAAAATTATTTCAATATATATTTACCTATTTTGAATGCATATAAGTTTCAATGTTTTACTCCATCGTTTATTGTGTACATATCTGTCTTAGTTCAGTGAGTACAAATACAAGTACAAATCGTGAGCATATCTCGAGGTCTAATGAGTCTGGAATTGGTCATCGTTTATTGTGTACATTTACGTCATCATTTTATGAGCATCAATCGTGGACACGCATCAACGGTTCGTTAAATCCCAAAATACGTCACTGTCGAGCTCTTTTATCAAGAAAACTAGTGTTTCACCTCTGCAGAGATTCAAACTGCGCACCTTTTGATATGTATTACTATGCTTCACGCTTATGCCACCCGTCCTTCCTTAAAAACACATGTACGATAAGCTACATTTATTTACCTGTAAAATCCTGGCTGACAACATTTTACAATCTCCATTTTTTTAATCATAAAACACAAAAGAAGGGTGTAGATAAATAAAGAGGGCACTGGAATTGCAATTTCTCCAAATCTATCGAGCACACGAGAAAATATCGCGCTATTTGAAATTTCACTAAACGCCAATACTTTATATTTTCCTATTAGTATTTTATACACCCGGTAGTTATGTTTATTATATTTTGCTGTATTTGAGAGCCATTACAAATGAATTTCTTTGTTGACCATTAAGAATAAATAAAATTATCTTCGCCGCAGTATAAGTATTTACATCAAGTTCTTCCTTCCATAAAATATTTTAAAATTTTATGTTATAGCGTCGAGTGGATAGCCTGTGATTTTTACAGTGGGATTGTTTATACCAGATGGAGTTTTTAAGACATTTATACGTTTCACACGATTTTCACATAGGATGAATCATTTATCTCCGCCCGACAACGCTGCAGTAAATCATTTTCCGTCTGCTAGAAAATTTATCTTTCTTTCCTTTTTCTGTTTACTGTCTTTCTAAACTTTGGGAATTATTTTTTAGTTCAAAGCCTCGATACACGGATGGTTTGAAAGTTGTTTTTCAATAAAGAGTTCAACGTATTAGGCGATTAGTTTAGTCTTATCCAATTATAGAAAGAATCACTCGATTTCACAGGGTATACGTTTAATCAGAAAATATAAATATATAACTGCCATGACAGCTTTCGAACCTTGCTGAAACACACTTGGAATGATATATTCGACAATCAACTTAGCGTCGGACCCAATACTTCTACAAGCAGTTATGTTCACTGAAATATTTTCTTTCGACACGAAGTTACATAACTGCAAATGCTGTTTATGACCATCTTTTCATAAGTCCTTATTATTGATTACTTTGTTGAGGTGGAGAACATAACCATAACTGAAATCAATGAAAACAACAAGATTCAGATTTATACGAGAACCTATGTTTTGGAAAAAAAGCAATTTGTCTTGTGATATCTCTAATATTGCCTATACAACAACCCGTCTATCTCTGTGCCTCTATACATTTTATATTCTCTGTGTTTATTGGGCCATTTTTCTAACAAAAACATAGGTTCTATATATTGGGTATGGGTCAATAACCTTTCTAAGATTTAATTGTCTTCTAATAGATCAGCTATGTGAGAGAAAGTCGCGCTTCCAATGATCACATTTAAAAAAATGTAAAAATAAAACCCACAAGTACTCCGAATTAAAAAAATGTTTACGGGTGATTTTACTGGCCACTATTCCTCAGTACGTTTGTAAAATCAGTTGTAACAAGTGTCTTGTTTTGGATACATGTAGTACACTATGTACACTTTGGCGCATTGATCTCTGCAGAATATTTAATAATGATTTAAACTAAATAGTCTCTATTTGTTTTCACATACAGACATACACACGCAAATATATACATATATATATATATATATATATATATATATATATATATATGAGACCGAACAAAAATAGTGTAACAATGGACATTTTCTTCTTTTCTGTATTCTGTCTCATTATTACCTCTCTTCACAATACACAATGATACACCTCTGTGAGTAGTATATGGTGGGTAACTGGGACTGATGGCACTCTGGGGACCTACGAGAAATTAACATTGCGGGGCCCTACGAGAAATTAACATAGGGGGTGACACTCTGGGGTCCTACGGGAATTTAACAGAGGGGGTGGCACTCTGGGGTCGTACGTGAATTTGAACAGGATAGGCAATCATGGGAAAATTAATCTTTTCTTGAGTAATGGGTGGCCCTGAAAAGGGCCATTGGAGGAGGAGGATTACTTTTTCCTTCTCCAACATTGTGTGAAGAAGCTTAGGAAGGGGGTGTGAGATCTTTTTTTTTGGTTGGAAGTGTTGGTGGATCAGGTAGCCAGTCCGGATGTTCCATGCGTCTGAACTTATCTTGGATTTTCATCCAGTTTAAATTCAGGCGTTGGAATTCCTTTTCTTTCCAAGCTTGTTCTTTCTTACTTCTTTCGAGAGCCCACAAGATTTTAATGTGGGCTACTTCTTGCTCTAAAACTTTTCTTAATAATATTTTTGTCGTGTGAAGATTTATCTCTTCACGCCTGACGCAACTGGTGGGTGGATAGATATAACAATCTTCCTGAACTTGGTGCAGGAAGTATTCCACTCCATCCAGTAAGTCGAGGTCTGCTTTGATATAGCCCACACGACAAGGAGCATAAGAAGAAGAAGAAGTTTTTTGTCTTTCCTCCACCAAGACATCATTCACCAACCTTCTCGCTGAAGTAAGAGCCGCCTGTTGGCTGGTGACATATGGCTTGGTGGCAGGATATCTCCACCAATACTCCAACCTTTCCATCAATGACTCTACACCCACCATTACATCCCAAGCTTCTTGTAACAACTCAATGATATTCATTCTTCTGTTGAAGTGTGAATGGTGCAATTGCGGAAGGCACCGCTTTATATGCTAGAAGTGCGGACGTGAAGGAAAACATACATAGAAACAAAACACACACCACACCATCCTTTTTTATTTTTAAAAAAAAAATTTTTAAAATCAAACACACACCACTCTATCCTTATTTTATTTTATATATTTTTTATAAAAAGACACACACCACACTATCCTTTTTTTATTTTTTTTATTTTTTAATCAAACACACACCACAAACACACACTATCTATAATGGCAATGATATATGAAAATTAATCTTTTCTTGCGTAATGGGTGGCCCTGAAAAGGGCCGTTGGGTTTAGAGTTCATCTAGAGGTGCGGGCACCTCCCGGGCTTGGCCCGACAAGCGGGACAGCTTCCCCTCCATGTAGCTGCACTCATGCAGCGCTTGTTGTTGTTTTTAAGGATAAATGGAGGATGGTCCGCTTTCGGATCCCAATTCTCCTTCTCCTCCATCATCGAGTGGGGTCTGATGACCACTTTCTTTTCCTTCTCCTCCTCCTCCTTCTTCTCCAGGTCATGGAGGAGGTGCCAGGCCACCTCTAGATGAACTCTAACTTGTCTGATGATTTCAGTTTTATTCATTTTGATGAATAAGTGTGGTAGCTCGACTAGGGAAGACGTTGTTTTAATATACTAGAAGCGCGGACGTGAAGGAAAACATCCTTTACACCTAAAAAAAACATCACTCACACTATTCGCGTCTGACGTCATCCCTATGACGTTATTCTAGGCTTCGCGGATTTTGCACTCCATCACCAATTACCCCAAAAACACAAACCTAGTGCGCGGACCTAAAAGAAACTACATTTGATAAAATCAAACACACACCACACTATCCTTATTTTTTATTTTTTTTATTTTTTTTTAATCAAACAAACACCACACTATCCATTTTTCAAATTTTTTATAAAAACACAGACCACACTATCCTTTTTTTATTTTTTTATTTTTTAATCAAACACACACCACAAACACACACTATCTATACAAACATTATTTTTTTGGGGGGAAAGGGAATTTTTTGTTTGGTGGGTAAAACACAAACACACAAACATACAAACACAAAAATATATATGGCAATGTAAGAGTAGTGATCTTTTCTAGAAATCTGGGTGGCCCTGAAAAGGGCCGTTGGGGGTGAAGAAGTTATGTTGTTTAACTTCTAGTTGCGGTAGCAGCGGCAGCTGCAGCAGGGCGGCCACGTTTAGCCACCGGTCTCACGGCTTTAAGACAAGCAGCTCTCTTTCTGGTAAAAGAGAAAACAAACTCATTGCAGTCTATCTTACAGCTGACTTCTCCTCCGTTGGGTAGTTTCATTGACTGCAAGAGTTGTTGTTGTTGTTGTTGTTGTCTTTGCTGTTGCTGCTGTTGCTGCTGCTGCAGTCTTTGTCTCTCCTCCCATTCCGTTCTGTCCCTAATGATTTCTTCTCTTAGGGCTTCTTCCACCAGATCATGAGCCATTTGTAGGAAGATCATTGTCTTTCTCTCAGGGTTGGTCTCCATCAAATGATGCTTCACCCTCTGCATATTCACCATAGCTTCATTCAGTTTAGTAATCTTGCTTGCTGCCATCTTCTTGAACTGTTGAGATCTTGACGAGTCAACGAGAATGACTACACTGGCCAACGCACCGCTTTATATGCTTGAAGCGCGGACGCGATGGAAAACATGGGGTTCAGATTGAGAGTGAGAAAATGGATAGAGGGGGTAACTTCAGATCGATAGAAAGAGAGAGATAGAACATAATCATTTCGTTTTTTCAAATTCAATAAAAAAAACCACACAACACCATATTTTTTTTTCCAAGAATCAACATTTTTTTAATGAACAAGAAGAAGTTTCTCTAACATAAAAATTTCAAAACTAACAATCAACAAGATATTAAACAGGAACGTATTTACAGGGTTGACAACGTTGGGAAGGTAAACTGAACTTCCACTTTTCTACATTTATATCATTCTGATGCACACTACGTTTCTGAGCTAAAGACAAGAGATAACCATAACGTTTACAAAACCATCGTTCTACTTTAGCATCGTTTCGAGCATAGTCTCTATCAAAACAAGTCACTAAATGTTCTAAGGAATATCCGAGACTGCGTTGATGAAGAAAATGTACACAATATTGTCCACACATCATGGAATCCGATCCTTGTAATCGAACATTATTGAATCGAGTAGAGACGGCATTTCTTCTCATAAAGTCGATGATGTAATCCATAAGAATCAAAAAATTCCACACCACCACCATTGTGATCGTTGGGAAAGTACACAACTACCCAATGGGTTCCTGGTAGATGACTGTCGTCGGTATTGATGACATAGGCATGAACGTCTTTAGGTTTGCGATGAGGTAGTTCATCTTTAGCACACACCACAGGATTCCAAGAAGAAGTGTAGGAACTGCGAGTCAACAGGTAATGAAGTTCCCTGGTATCCATTTTTTCTTCACAGGAAATAATAAGTCATCAATTCACACTTGACTTTATGCTTGAATATTTCTGTCAAGTAATTCCACGAATATTCACGGCGGATAGTTTCTGTACTCTGTTCAATGAGGCCTACGATGCGTTTGATCTCCAGAGGAGTGAGTGAAGGTGAGGAAGAATCCTGCAAGTCTTTATACCATTGTCTCAGCACCTTTTCTTCCGAGATCTGAGACCAAGCCTCTTCCAAATATTCGTCCAATTTTTCTTCGCCTGTCATCATCAAACATTTGTCGTGTTGTTTTTGGCTGGGATGATCGATTTGACATCCATGACAATGTTCTCGGGTCAAGCTGTTCATTCTTTCAGTCAATTCCTTAGCATAACAGGAGACTAAATGTTTTTCTTGTTCAGGCCATCGACAGGCCATAAATCCAGTAAACTGGGGAACAGGATTGTTTTCTTCTTCTTTTTTAGGTTCTGAATGAATCACTTTGTCATCATCATCATCCGTGGTAGTTTGTGACTGTTGAACTTCACAAAATCCCTCATCTATCTCCATAGGTTCTTCTTCTACGTGTTGCATCTTTTTTCTTTTCCTTCTAATAGTCTAGAATCACTTCTCTCAAACTGTTGATCTCTAGAGTGTTATTAAATTCTGCATACAAGACGACGTTCACCGTGTGAGGTAGAGGATCTGCAAACTGAAGTTCCACACGAAGTGGGCCTGATTTTATAGGGTGGAAATATCCTTCGTCGCTGCCTTGGTCCGGAGTGAAATCAAATCCCCACAACGCATACCCTCCTGCATAATCGTCGTACAAAATGCCGTGGCTGGTGTTGGTGCCTAACTGTCCTGTGGCTTCAAACAGGCTCAAGTAAGATCGCAAGTAATTTTTCTGCTCAAAGTTAGGTTCAAAAGGTCTGGTACACAACGTTTTGCCATCTCGACTGACTTCTATCTTGGAGACGTTGTAGTGTTTAAACTCGAACGGATTCTGATCGTGGACTCCGTTGAGGGCTGCATTACTGATGATTCCAATCAGCAAACGTTTGGGGAGCTGTCCTTGGAAGACGTGATCTTCGACTTTGGATCGGAGTCCAGCGGCTGCAGTAAATGTTTTCACTTCCACTCGTCGCACAGGATACTTGGCAGTGGTTCTGCTCAACGTTTGAGTGATGTCGTTGGCTACTTTTGGTAAGACTTCCACACGTCGCACGTAAAGTTTGGCTTCTTGGATGATTGTTTTTCACTCGTTGTTTTCGGCCATCAAATGGAAAGCGGCACTACTGCGATTCAGTCTCAGGCGTACATCTACTCCGTTCAACAAATACTTGTCTTGCAACCACATATCCAAAGGCAAGCGATCCATCAGTTCTAAACTACGTCTGATTTTCTTTCGACGGTCGTTAAATCCCACATTGTGTAGGACTGCTGGAATTATATCTTTAGTACCATTATTGCCATCCTCAGTAGACCTCGCCGCTACTGTCAGGTCTGTGATGTTGAACTTTTCCGAGGTGTCAGGTTTCCAGACCACCGAAGCATCCAGATGAGTGTTCTTGGCTTCTTTTCCGTACGTCAAGAGATTTTCCAAATAAGCACGGTAAGGGTAAGTATCCAAACTGCTGCTGACCAGTTTGTTATTCAAGTACAAATCTACTCCGCTGAACAAGGAATGCATGAAATTATTGACGGGTGCCACTCTGGCAGCGTCCCCAGGAAGGGTGTTGTCCGCCGTTTTCTTCACTTGAAGTTTCAGGCACAAGTAACTGTTATTCAGATCGATGTAATCTTCGGTTTGTCCTTTGATTTCAAATTCGATAGGAGCTGATTCCGTCAAAGACGATACAGGATGAAATTCCACCCATTGAGATTCTTGCATCGTCATCATGGTGGGAGGCATGGTAAACATATCCAGTTCTGACTTGGTACATTCGCAAGAATCTCGGTGCATCATTTTTTTTTCACAGTTAATAATCAAACACGTCTAATTCTCTGACGGTTCTTCTTCTTTTCTTATTCTTTTTTGAACTGCCGTGTGTTCTTTTATGAACTTTGAAGGGATTTCGATGTCGTCGTCTCTTTCTGCCTTGTCCTTGCTGTGAAGTGGAGGAAGAAGTAATGCCAGGGCCAGAAGCGTGAAGTGAATTTATAGGATTCTCTCGGAGACCTAAAAGATCTTGGCCAGTGTTCATCAACACATTTTTGCCTGCTCTCATAAAGGCTTCTTTAGGATTTTGTTTGTCAATGAGGACATTTTGCAAAATTCTTTTCCTTGTGTCAAAGCGGCATCTTTTAAGGCATGGAATCCTCGAGTCACCATCGGTTTCAAAATAGGGGCTACCGTCCGAAAAGCCGATCTTAACATATCTCCTAAACCATGTCCTCGTTGTCGAGTCACTCCTCGGTACACTGGATACATTTTTTGGATGTTACAAGGTGTTAGAGAACCTTTTTCGAAAATGTAGTTTCACCGTGACTTTTCCTTTGTTAATGAATGGCACACTTTGTCCCAAATCTCCTTTTATATTAATGTTGACACTGTCAAAATACGATTTACTGACTGGAAGATAATGAGGATGTACAAATTCACGGTGAACATGAATCGTGTTTCCACCTTCTTCGTACGCACCAGCAGCAGTATCCACTTTGAAAGGAATGACTCTCAGTAAGGGAGCGGTGTGAACCACCACTTTGTACTCCACCACATCGGAGTACACAAACATTAAATTCAGTCCAACGTTCAATTCGATAGGGGTGCGAAAAGCCTCTCCGAATTCTACGTTGCTTGCGACTTTTTTCTTATTATACTTTTTATTTCCACCCAAACAAGAATACAACCCAGGAGAAAATTCAATGGTCATGAATTTTCTGTCCTGCACGGGTAAGTTTTTGTCTTTGTTGTCGTCAATGAGTTCCCCATTCTCTTTAAAAAAATTGCAAGATGAAACGGCGTGCCACATCATGGTAAGCGATTCGTACCCATTTTTGGTTTTTTTCCAAGGCTTTGCCAAATTGAGCTACGAAGATGGCGTCAATGGTGTCCACCAAATGTTTAGCACTAAAATAATACCCCTTAGGAATTCTCATGGTATGGCTCGCAAAGGGAGGAGTGGTCGTCAAGAATACCTTTCTGGAATGCTCAAGGCCAGGTTGAATTTTCTCCAACTCATCATGCACTTCCTTGTTCAAGATTTCCACGATGAAAGTGTTTTGACCTTCGTCGATGTTTTGAATTTGTGTAGGATGAATGATTTCTACCAAAGCCACTTCCCAATGAGCATCGTGATCCAATTGGATGGACTGAGGTAATTTGGCCGTGAAACAACATAAGCTGTTGTTGGGAAACACATCCATGGAACTGTCACTAGGTAAAGTTAAATAAAATTGGTCATTCATAGTAGGTCCAAAGTGGTTTTGGCGTCCGAGGAGTCACTCGAGTTCAAAGGATGTTCAAAGGGTTCCAAAAGAGGACTACTGTGGTGACTGGAAGAAGAAGGTGGACTGGCGTTGGTCGTACTCCCGTGGTGTTGGCTGCTGCTGTTGTTGTGGTGACTGTTGTCCGTCTTCGTCGTAAATTTCAAAGAGAGACTGGGTAAAAGATAACCGATGCAACTGCTGAGTAAAATGGTCCACAATTGTTTGTCTCCTTGTTGCAAACTCAAATTGGCAATAGCTGCTCCGATGACACAATACACCACAAAGATTTGGCAGAAAAAGACGATTTGATTTTTAGGCACACGTTCTCCGCACCACACCCAGAGCGATTGTTTTTGTAATTCTTGAAGAGAAGAACTCTGCGAAGGAGTCGTCGAAGTCGTGGTTGTGTTGAATGGCATGTTAGGTTACTTCTTTTTTTTCTTTTTATAGTCGACGACTTGGGAAGCAGCAATCCAAGAATCAAAACTAGGAGGATATCCTTTCCAACGTACTTTGACTTCTTCTACTTGACGTTTGCCTACTTTGCGTGTTCTTTGTTCGAGAATGCTTTCGATGTCGTACAAGTCGTCTACTTTTTTGGTCACTCGTTGTAACTCAGGCAAGTAAAATGTTCCTTTGAGCACTTCACTGTGCATGTCTTCCAATTTATAGACGGGAGGATCACGACCACGGACGGGGGTAGTGACACGAAACAATTCGGTGGTCCAGTTGGGTAAATAACCTTTGTCAAAAGTGCGTTTGGTTTTACCGATGCGAACCCAATCTCCCGTCTTCAACTCCAGCAAGGGTTTTTTTCTGAGGTGGTGGTGGTCTGCTCCTCTGGGGTGTACCAAAAAATTTATCAAACACGGTCACTTCGTTTTCAGGACTGACCTCTTCGGGGGCACATCCGATGCTTCGATGGTACGATTGATTGTACGCTTTGACCAAACGAGGTAACACGTCGATGTACTTGAGAGTATGTTGATGTGTAAAATATTTCCACATGCGTTCTTTCAAAGTTCTTTGAAAACGTTCCACGATACTGGCTTTGGTTTCAGGATTTTCGGTAGCAAAAAAATGAATCTGTCTTTGTTTCAATTCTTTTTGAAAAGCTTGGTTTAGAAATTCGGTGCCTTTGTCAGTTTGCCATTGTTGAGGGTGACGACCACTTTGTTTCAAGACCAATTTTAAGGCACGTACCAATTCGGTACTGCTTTTAGATGTCAAAGGCACGACCCAAGCAAATTTGGAAAACACGTCAATGACACAAAACAAATATTTGTGACCACGATTGTAGGTGGCCAAATGAGAGACGTCGGCTAAATCGGCTTGCCATTGATGATCGATGCCTTCCACTTGGGTTGGACTTCTAGAAAATTTACGTCGAATGGGTTTGTGTAACGTGTACGTCGATTGTTCTTATAACCATCGTCGTACTTCGGGCAAACGTACACTTTTCAATTGACTTTTAGCAGCTCGATATAATTTTTGAACTCCTCCGTAACCAGCAGCATGGCCAGGATTGTAGTAAATGGTAGCTAAAAGTTTCTCCATGGTTTGATTCCTCAATAAGTCAACCAAGTACCAATACTCTTTTCTTCGTGGGGTATCTTTTTGGATTGCAATGCTTTACGTGTCCGACGAGCCACTGGTGTAAAGGAGGATGTTGTTTGAACAGGGGTCATCGGTTCTGTTTTGACTTCTGTCTTCACTTCTTCCTTTTTCACTTTTGATGGTAATGGGGTAGACATCATCTTTTTTTTCCAACCCGGTGTGGCTAACTTTTTTTTTTAAGAGGTGTAGTTTGTAACTCTTCTTCTACTTCTTCTTCTTTCACGGTCATCCCGGTGGCGGTGTCTGTTTTAGTGGTGGTTGTAACTTTAGGTTCGCTTTTCATCAGGGTTTTGAATCTCTCAGAGTGGGTGGAGCTGTTTCGTCGACATCTTTTTGGTGAAAGAGTTGCAGACGTTGTAAGAGTTGACCGTACCGTGGCGATTTTTCTGTTTCTGACAAATCACTTCGTTCCATCAGGGTTTGTAATTCTTGTTGTAACTGTGACATCTCGTTGAGATTAGGATTGGGTGGTAAATGAGGTATCCGTTGTTCGTTCCAACGATGAAATTCCATCCATCGTTTGTAAGGTACTAAAGTCAGTTTTCGTCCTTCCATTTCATCCAAAGGTACAAAAAGGTGTGGTCTTTTCAGAGAAGGGTGTCCTTTTTATCTTCTTTTTTTTTTGTTATCGCATGACACCTCCTAAAAGGGGTCCAGCAATCGTTCCGGACAAAGGACGCGCTATTTTTAACAACGGTCCTGTATCTTGGACAAAGGTACCGTTCCTTTCAAAACGTTCAAACAACATTCACACACGGTATCGATGATTTCTTTAGGGGCTGTTTGAATGAGTTGTTTTCGCATGGGAGGATTGGATTTGGTCAGGACAGACAAGACGTCCCAATGTTTCGCAAGACGAGGTGGAAGTCGTCCGTTTTTACTTTTCTTCTTTTTTTGGTGGTGGTGGTGGTGGTGGTGTGCACGTTTGGGAGCCATCTTAGAGGTGAGGAGTAAGTCTGAAGTCTCTGGCAGGTCACCCTTCTATTTTATACTGGAACACGTCTCCACTGATTGTCTGCACGACGTACCATCTTCATGACAAGCCTCACTCGACGTTGAGGTGTTTTCAATGGACTAAATCGTCTCAATTCTTCTTTGGATAAATCCACTAAACTTTGTAATATGCCGGTTCTCTCTTGGACTTTGGTTTTAGGGGAAGGTACTTTGTTGGCAGCCGCTGCCATAGCCAAATCAGCCGATGTCGAGGGTCCCGAAGTGGTGACTTTCGAAATAGGTTTCCATTTTTGCATCAAATTAGGAAACACTTGTCTTAAGTCTGGTTTGTCAGGCATCATCGTGAAGGGTGGTGAAGAAGAAGACAAAGATGACGTGGACGCAAAAGGAGACCTCGTCACTGCTGGTGGTGGTGGTGGTGTTTTGCGGGTGTACGTTTGCGTCCTGGCAGCAGTACCTCTCTTGCGGCTCCTTGCAGTGGTGGGTGTTTTTTTCTTCTTGGCAGAACTTTTCTTTGGGGCCTTCTTCTTTTGAGGGCTTTTCTTTTTTTAGTGGCTTTCTTTTTGGGACTTTTCTTCTTTTTTGGTATTTTGGGTTTTTTGGCTTGGGCATTAGGATCCCATTTCAAAAGGGAACGAATCATAACCCCTCCTAAAGAACCGCTTCCTCCAGGGCTTAAAATGATTTGTTTTTTAGTCCGTCAATCGATTCTAGGATCAGCTAGTTGTGACAACGCCCCTTTATGTTTTTGATAAAAACGTTGAGTTTGATGAGGAATGTGAATGATGCCTTGCAGTAATTGACATGCCGTCAAAGTAAACCATCGTAACACTTCTTTAAGACTAGCTTCTAACCAATGAGCACGGACTTGTGCATTTTTTTTCGCGACTGATGCCATACAAGGCACGAATCAATTTAGACGAAGGATGAGATTGAAAGGAAGTCATCTCGAAGACTGTGAGACAGAAATGACGTAGTGGCTGTTTTTATAGTTTTTTTCTTCTTCAGAGAGTGGCTGAAGGGGACGTGTAAATGACAGGACCTCCTTCTTTACACCAAGGGTGAAACAATTGAGCACGAAATCTCAAATAGTCAGGAGTGGTCGGTTTTAAGTCAATGAGTAAATACTCGTGAGGTGTTTGAGTGGCATCGTCGTACGCATAATTTAACCAAGGAGTACCTAACTGTTTGGCTAACACTTGCACTTGAGATTTGTCTCTGGGGCTTTTAAACAACACCACGTAATGAGCATTGAGACTGATGGTACGATGAGCTTTACTTTGTTGAAATAAATTTTGAGTAATGTATACAATACTAGCATTTCGATGGTGTCCTTTTCGTGTAAACCAAAGTTTAATTTCTTCTTCGTCTTCTCCTAACATGTCGTCAAAGATGACTAGATGTGTTTGACTCACGTCAGACACGATCCCATCGTCTTCGCGAGGGATGCCTTCTACAAATGAAATGGCTTCTCCTTGACTTTCTTTCAATAACGTGTAAGACGATTGCCACTCTTTGTAACACCACACGATGCGTTGAGGTGAACGATCGAACAAATGAGATTTGTGTTCGATCAAACGTTTGACAAATTCGGTTTTGCCTGAACCACTGGGTCCAGCAATCAACATGTTAAAAGGATGGCGCAGATACAAAGCGTCCCAACTGGAACGATCTAACTTTTCGTCAATCACTTTGACCACAGAAGAAGCAGAAGAGGCAGACGAGGCAGAAGAAGATGTAGCCATGACTGAGGTAGGAAGATTTTTGAAAAGAAGACAAAAGACCCAAGACATTTTATACGTTTCATACACGTTTATTTTTTTGTAAAAAACAACCAACACAACAAAAACATTTTTTTTTACACCAAGTGATAATAATAGAGTAAATTGCATAAGGTAAAATGCTGACGTACAAGAATAAGGCTACCAATAAAAGAATCAAAGTGTTGTATAAACAATTAAATGTACAACAATTAAATGTACAACATTTTGGTGTCCTAGGAATGGAAGGCCCAGGTACTGGGGGTGGCAGTCTTCTGTTCGTCTTTGTTCTGGTGGAAGAATGAAATGTCTCTGACGGTAAGGAAGGGTTGTGTTCCTCAGGGGGTGGTTGAATTTGGACAACAGTGTGGTCATCTTTCTCTGTTGTATCAGGTTCTTCTTCTTTCACTCGTTCCCATTTCACTTTTGGACACTTAGTGGCATGCCAGATCTTTGGCAAACTGAGCCACTTCTTGTAGCCAAGCATGGAAACCAAGACCTCTCCAGTCACGTACATCTTTCCAATTGAAAAGTTGTTGATGTAACTCACTAGCAATACACACTTCTTGAAACGTATGAAAGGTAGATAAAGTGTGACGAATGTCTTCTTCACACGGAGGTACCTCACTTGTTTTCATCACCACTCTCAACACTTTGAGTACAATTTTTCTTTCGTGTACTGATAAAATCAAGTCTTTATAATCCTCTACTAAGGGTGGTGCATGAATGGTCATGTTTTTTTTTGGCTCATTAAAATAGTCCGAAACAACCACGGGTCCTCCAAAATAATCCAAGGCAAACACTGTTCCTCAAAAATACTCCACAACGAATGTCCTGGAAAACGAATTCCAAGATAAGCAGTCACTAAGACACACACCACATAGCGTCCAAAACTCAATGGAAACAGTTCTTGTATCAAGTCTTTATAATCCTCTAAGGTCTGAACACGATCGTTGACTTCCTTCCACGGAATCCGTTTCACGAGGGAGGAGTACAGGTCTGACATGGTGAAGCTTTATAGGGTGAGATGGCCAAGGTGGGTATCTTGTGTGGTGGGTTTTTATATCCAGGTTCCCAAGGTTGGTACCTTTTGTGATAGTCTTCTTCAAAGTACATGTGATACAATCTTCCCAAAATCAGTCTTCTCATACTTTGGAAGTAAGCATAGTGTACAGCTCGAGAAATGACTTTGAGTTTACGTTTCACTTGTAACTTGACAAACTCTCGGTAAATGCGTTGTCGCACCTCCAAAGGCAAACCACGAATGTGTTCTGGTAAAGTTTCCGACTTGGAAAGAAGTAACTCTCTTTTGTGTTCTTCACGATAGCGGTGATAGTTATTGTCCAGAATCAGATTTCTGATACGGTGAAAGTCACGGTAGTGCGCAAATCGAGGAATGAATTGAAGTTTGCGTTTCACTTGGATCTGGACCAACTCTTTGTAAATGCGTACTCGCAGTATCGAAGGCAAGTCACGAATGCGATCTTCTAAAGTAATCTTCTTGGTGACAAAATACTCACACACCAACCAAACGGAATCGGTGGGTAAAGGATGTCCAAAACAATCAGTGATTATCCTATCTAATTTCAAACGACGTAAAGGCGATTCGTCTTGAGGTGACAGTTCTTGTAACAGATTTTGGTATTCTTGTAAGTTGGTCACATTTTTTTCCTTCACTTCGTTCCATCGAATTCTATGTTCCACTGCCACATTGTAGGTGGTACCCTCCAAATTCTTAAAGTTGTCGGTTAGTTTCTCATGAATGTCTGACCATTTGAATATCTTGGCCCAAATCAGATGTCTTATCACATTCAGATACCAATGGTTACAACATGTCTGTCGTAAAGGATGTAACTGTTTTTTACGTTTCACTTGGATCTTGACCAATTCTCTGTAAATCCGTTCTCGCAGCTCCAAAGGTAAACCACGAATACGTTCTTCTAAAGTATAGTTAATAGTGACAAAATACTGATAAATGTGTTCTCGCGACTCCAAAGGTAAACCACGAATACGTTCTTCTAAAGAAGTATCCTCCTCCGACATGTTGTTACTTCTTCTTGGCATTTGGCTCATCGTACCCGTACTCTTCTAAGGCTACTAAAGGTAAGAACTGACAGTGCGGAGACCATCTGGCATGTTCAATGTAAGCTGAGTCGGTAGGCTCCCAAAATTTAAGTCTCACACCGCAACTGAAACATTGAACTTGATCTCCTTCTCCCACGTATTTAAATCCAGATCTGGCTAAAGCTTCGGGAGTAGGTCCTTTTAAATATTTAGGCCACTTGTCTTGGAACGTCTAGAGTCGACTTTCATACTTGGAATAGCTAGTCAAAACCACAGGTATCGTCAATTCTTTACCCCTGTTGGGATGGCATTCACAGACACGTTTAATATTCCCAATAAAGAAGAAAGGAAGTCCTGCATCTTTAGAGGGTCGGTGAGTTACCGCATCCACGATGTCACAACGTACGGCATCCGTCGCATCGTGTGAATTGCTGTTGTCAACGCATAAGGAATCCGTCTCGTCGCAAGGTACCGCATCGCACTCCAAGTTGTGATGGTACTTGGAGTTCATACTAGATTTCTCCCTTGGTGGGTGGGTGGCAGTATGAGTATTCTTATTGAACTTTGGTGGAAGAATGACAAAATTACTCATCTTTTTTTCTTCTTGCTCGGTCAACGTTGAAAGTTAGAATCAATGGTTAGGCTTGGAAGGGGTTCCTTTTTTTATACCTGTCGACTGTACCATCCGCAAAGTACTGTAATGTAATTGGTGGAAACGCCAAAGAAAGGTAAGCACAGTTTGGACCCCATCTGACATGTTCCAGGATAGATGAACTTTTAGGGTTCATGTAAATGGTTCCACCACAACTGAAACATTTCACTTTGTTTCCCTCTCCAAAGTAGACAAATCCTGCTCTGGCTAAAGAACTGGGAGTAGGTAATCCATGCCATTTAGGCCATTTTTTAAACGTGTTCAAGCGACTGGCACACTCACAATAGTCAGGCAAGGCCACGGGAAATTTGTATTCTTTCAACTTGAGGTCTGTAGTAGTGGGTTCATCACACGGTGTTGTTGAAGTCATCGTCAATCTTGGTGTTGGTTTTTCTGTTCAAGGTGTTCCTTTTTTTATACTGCAGATCGGCGTGTCCGTAAGGCAAAGTGGTGTGGTCTGGAAGTCTCACTCGCTTCTGGTACACAATTTGGTACACTTTTTGTAAAGGGCGACTGACAATTTGGTGATTAGGTAACCGTACGATCTTGTGAGGTTCTAACGTGTGCACTCGAAAGTCTTCCACTTGTCCAGACAGCAAAGCATTTTTCAAAACCTCAAAGTTAACCACTTGGCTGGTTCGATAGTTGAGGGTTAATCCTTTCACTTTACATTGGGTGTGAAGTTGTCCTTGCGGGTCTCGGTATCGGTAGCCGTAATTTTTAGGGCCACCGCTGGCGTCTTGAGGGTGCTCGTCTGTCCAGGCTCCTAAACGATCTCCTTGGATGGTAGGGTGTGGGCAACCAGGGCGATGGATGTACATACAACTGTCTGTGTCAAAGTACAGGACACGATCTCCCAAGACTTCTAAAGCTTCGTCGTACAATTTCAAGCGAGCATGAGCGGTCACGTAAGCGGCAATGACTACGTTGCTAAACTTGTCAGGTTTGACAAACTTGGGTTCTTCTTCGAAATTGACTAAGATCAAATGATCGCGGACGATTTCGACGTGTTTGACTAGTATACTTTTGTCGTCCACCAGTTGAAAGTAACGATAAGGCTCGGTTACGTATTCGGTCTTGGGTAAGATGGGTCGTTGAGCCATTTTTCCCCACAAACAATTGAGCATGACTTTGGCAAACGATCTTTTTCCTTCGTTCTTTTCGACGTCTTCCAAAGTGATGCCTTCGATGTCACGGTACTCTTCTTTGAATCGGACTTTGTCTTCGGGAGTTTGACAACACGAAGGATAGCCACTGGCTTCTTGTTTCAGTTTTAAAAATTGGTTGACGTACCCCGAGAAAATGCCTGGATGATTCGTGGCGTCGTCCTTTTGGTATTGTGATGTGTTTGGAAAGTGCCAGATTTCGTACACTTTCAACAAACGGTATCCTCGATCCAGAGCTCGAAAAAATTCGGCGCTAACCCACGTTCCTGTCAAAGACCGTTCATTCTTCGTGTGGTGACAGGGATGATCTTGGTTGCACGTTTCGGCACACGTACGGCATAAAGGAAACATCAGTTTTCCTTGGCAATGGTGAGGTAAGATGGGATGGTACAAGTCGGTCGGAGGTAAGACTTTACATTTGATTAATCCTTCGTATTGACGAATGTGTTCCACGTCGATGTGTTCTGTCAAAATTTCAGGGTGACCGGTGGGAAAACGAGCATATTTACACACCCAAGGATATAACGAACACACGTCGATGTATTTGATTTCTTCTCCTTGGGATTCGTCTACGTTGTACAGTAAGCGAGTAGCATTGGTTCGTCCTCCAAATAAACTGTGTCGCGGATCCAAAGGTTCGATGTCGGCCACGTCGTAACTTTCGGTGATGTTCTTAAATTCAGGATCGGTTTTCAAACGTCGATCGTACTCGTGCTCCCACATTTCTACCACTTGGTATCCTTGACTTTCTAAGTGAAGTCGTCGTTGGTAAGTGCGTTCGTACAACTGTTCCATGGTAGAATCTGAATAAGGACTTTTCATATCTCGATCAGGATAACAGGTAGGGCATCCGTGAAACAAGCAACCCTGAAACTCGTACACCGTGTGCGGGTTTTCTAAATCAAATCCATCCACGGAATAAGCTCCAATCTTCTTTTCTCCTCCTCCGTTTCTAGCATGTTGTATCCATTTATCTTCTTTTTGACACAAGTAATGGAGCCAACGTAAAGCTTTGACCGAATATTGACGACTAGCAAAGAGAGTCGTGTTGGAGTCAATGATGGCTAGTTTGTTCTCGGGCATGAAATTTTGCCTGTAGACTATGAAACAGGCTTTGGGTAGGGTGGCCGCATCTTTCAAAGGATCGACGTCTCCGTGATCGAGAAATAACTCTCGAAACTTTCCACAACAACGCCTTAAAATGTCCACATCGGATCGACAATACTTGAGTATCTCTTCTTGAAAGTCAAATGGATCGGTCTGGTGAGCGCGGTACCAAGTGTGAAAGGCTTCTCGCTGTTCGGGGCGCATTCCGTCGGGGTCGTAATCATGGAGGTCAGGCAAATGAGGTAGGACGGCATGTTGATTAGCTTCCGTGTTGAAGAAGTGAGGAAAATAGCCTTTGGCCATTTCTGTCATGCCAACGTTTTTGGCATTCGACTCAAAGGCATGGCCAAATAACTCATAGAATCTTTGAACTGCACTTGTCCTACTTTCATGTAGATGAGTTTTTTCCAGTTCATGGTGACTTCAGGGCGTTCGGTACCTTGTTGCAAATAATAATTTAACAAAAACTGTCCATCGTATCCCGAAAAATTGTCAGCTATGACGGTCGCATAGCGATGACAGTCTCCGTAACGTTGAATGTCTTCTTCGCTCCAACTGTCGTGGGTGGTGGGGTCTAAAATCCATTCAGCAAACTCAGGCAAAGTGTTGGCTCCGCGAAAGATTTTCTCACGTCCTCCTGGAATCCGACTACAATGAGGACAGTGAAAGTGAATCGATTCTTGAATGCACTTCTCACAAGCCCGATGAGCCACGCAAAAATTAGGGATGTGAATGCCTGTTTCTTGCATGCATTCAAAATCAAAAAAGATGAAATCCACTTGGTTCTTGTTCTTCTTTAATTCTTTCTTCTCTGTCTTGTCGAACTTTTGAATACAATATTGATGATCATAGTTCATGATCTGCTTGCAAATGTTACATCTTTTTTTTGCCAGTACAAGTGTGGCTCTTGGGGTCGTTGGTACGAATCAGTTGTCCACACGTGGAGCACAATTTCAATAAGTCGCAAGCACATTTTTGTTGGTGTCCTTGTGTCTTGCGATGCTGTTGGTAACAAGAGGGACTGACAAAAGTGCGTCGACACGTCTCACAATGGACGTGGTGTTGTTCAGGAAGGCATGGTTTGTCCGCTAAACAGCCCCGACATCTCTGACCGCAATGAGTGTGTCGCTCCCGATTGTTAAATCCTTTGTCACATTTCTCGCAGTAGTAAGAGTATCCCAAAAATCCCGTGATACTGGTGATGGCATCGAAATGTTCTTGGTGGCGATAGAGGTGAATGTATTTTCCTTCGGGGAAATTTGGGCCTCGAAACACCATATCTCCGCGCACTTCTTGAGGGTGAACTTTCAACGTGTAGTGAGGAGCCAAAACATCTTGAAGTTGTTGCATTTGAGAAATGCCACACACGGTCTCTTTAGGGATGCCAGCTTGTTGCAACAGGAGTTCTGCTTCTTTTCGTTGTTGGGGTTTGTTAGACTTTCGAATGCTATCCCAGGCTCTTTTCCATTCTTTGCTCTCGTTCTTGTTGGCATGCGTTCGCCCCACCACTATAGCCCGAGCCAAGCACATCTGGTCTTGGGTATTGTCAATTTGGACGACACTAAATTTGGTACTTCGAAGATCGTCCACCAGTAACGCTTTCCTACTTCGTCCACTTCCTCGAGGAGGAGCAACGTGAGTCATGTAAAGTGTGGCCTTTCCATCCGTGATGGTAAACTTGTCGTTAGATTATTGAACGTGTTCTATTTTGGACATGACTTTGTCTGGTGTTAATTCTGCCGGGGTGCTGAACTCGATCCAAACAGGGGACTTCAAATTGTCGTGATGGATGGCCAGTCTCAATCGATCGTCTTCTTTGGCTCCACATTGCCGTTTCAAGTTCTGTAACACAGAACCCCACAAATCGCTAATGAACCCCGCCGCTTTCTCGGGAGGTACTTCGGACTTGAAGTCTTTGAAGTGAACCGTGTGAGTGTAGGCTGTGGTTTTAAATTTTCGAGAGGTTATTTTTTGCGTCTCTCGAATACGATAGTAATTTTCAGGAGCCACGGTAGTAGGTCTTTTTTGGTCAGGGGTTCTGGTGGTGGTGGTTTTTGTTTTGGGTGGGTTAGAAGGTGGTAAGGTTTCAGGCTCACTCATCTCTTCTTCGAAATCGCTAGCATGGACTTGAGCTAGCAGTTCAGCCAGCGGTGTTTCAGGCGGCACGGAATGTCTTCGTCGCCGTGGCCTCTTTGTTTCTTCTTCATCTTCTTCTCGTTTCTCATGGTTTGATCTTTTCATCTTGAAGTTTTACTTTGAAACTGATTCAGTTTCACACAGGTACCTATATATAGAGAGAGGAGAGTATATATAGAGAGACCTTCTTACCTTCAGAATCAGTCTTTGTGATTGAACTTTCAAACTGTAAAGATGGAAGAGTCAAGAAGAGGTCGATGCCCCAAGAAAGGACATTGTGCTTCCTATTATTGGGATTATCTAAGTCGAGGAACAGCAATGAGAGATAAAAGTCAAGATACTTGTTATATCTGCCAAGAGAAAGGACATTGGGCTCCAGAATGTCCACAACGTCAAAAACCAAAAGAGAGATAAAAGTCAAGATACTTGCTATATCTGCAAAGAGAAAGGACATTGGGCTGCAGAATGTCCACAACGTCAACAAACCCAAAACAGAGATAAAAGGAAAGATACTTGTTATTATTGTAAAGGAAAAGGACATTGGTCTTCGGAGTGCACTCAGAAAGAAGAAGAAAAAGAAAATCTACCAGAGAGGGAGGAAGCCGAAGGATCTTCAAACCTAGAAGAAGAAGAAGAACATATCATCAAGAAAAGTAAGAAAAGCAAGAAAGTGAGATGGCTGGAAGACAATGAGAATGAAGAAAAGGAACCCTTGATTCCTGTGAAGAAATTCAAGAAGAACAAGAGAGACAGACAGTGAACAATGAACTTTTTTTTTGGAGTGTGGTGTTATATGTTCATGGTGAATTATTTTCTAAAAAGAAAAATGAGAATACACCAGAATGGAAAAAAAGTAAGTGTTTTGTGTTATTTTTTTGTGTTTTTTTTCGATATGGATGATACACGCACGCACGCATTCACTCTTACACACAAAAACCAAAAAGGAATGGGTAAAATTTTTAAGTTTTACTTGATTTTGTTTTGGCAATTTGATTTCTTTTCTAGAAATCTGGGTGGCCCTGAAAAGGACCGTTGGGGTGTTTGTTTGTTTTGTTTAAACAAACTTATGGAGTTGACATGATCAACTTCAATTGTCGTAGTCCTTTACCACGACCGAGTCCAATTCCTGCTGCTGATTTGGTGGTGGTAGTAGTAGTAGTCACTGGTGGTGGTGGTGGTGGCGGTGGTGGTGGTGGTAGCATCTCACTAGTAGTGGTGATGGGTTTGGAATGTTTAGCCCGTGATGGCCTTTTTCGCTTAGGCGGCTGAGTTAAAGAATACTCATATAACTTTCTCAAATACTTTAACTCGGATAAAATGTCTTGGAGAAAACTCACCGTTTTATCTTCCTGACTCTCTTCTTGCGGCGGTGCTTCACTCTTCTCCTCTTCTAACTGTCTTAGTTGTTGTTCTTCTCTTTTTCTTCTCTTCTCTTCTTCTTGCTGAAGAAACATTTCTTCATCCTCTCGCTGTTTCTTTAAAAAAATTTCCATTTCTTCCTTTTGCTTCTTTTTAAATTCCTCCATCACTGGCAGCAAAGAGGGAAGTGGTGTAGCAGCAACAGCAGCAGCAGCAACAGTCTCATACTCAAATTCTTGTGATAGAAAATCTAAATTAAAATCTTCCGGTAGGAAGTGAAAGATAGGATTCACCGATGGCATCGTGCTCTCGCTCCAATTCATAGGCTTCATACTCTCCATGATACCGCTCCAAGTCAAACCCCTACGAACGCTGCGATGTCTTTATACCCCAAATGACGTCACAGCCTACTCTCTTCCCATTGGAAGAAAAACCGACCCGCTTGTAACGCGCGTTTGGATTGGTAGTTCATTTCGATGAATTTCAATCCGATCGTAAGGTATATATATATACCACCGCTTGTCTCATAAAGCTTCACCGGTTTTTTCTCCAAGACTACTCCTAAAGAAAAAAAATGTGGACCAGTGTAGAAGCTTCGACCATAGTCTCAGGGATGCTCTTCAATCCGAACTATCCCATGTATGTTCGAGCATCATGGGCTGTGACTAGTATTTCAGAAAACACGTATTGGAAAAGAAGAATATATATTGAAAGGCAAGGTTGCTTAAAAAGAGTTTTAATGTATGGCCCAGAAGTAAGAAGAAGTATGAGAAAAAGAAGACCTACCAGGCGATGTGAATGCTAAAGTAGCAAACAAAAAAAACAATGGCCCTTTTCAGGGCCACCCATTACTCAAGAAAAGATTAATTTTCCCATGATTGCCTACCCTGTTCAAATTCCCGTACGACCCCAGAGTGCCCCCAATGTTAAAATTCCCGTACGACCCCAGAGTGCCACCCCCTCTGTTAAATTCCCGTAGGACTCCAGAGTGTCACCCCCTATGTTAATTTCTCGTAGGGCCCCGCAATGTTAATTTCTCGTAGGGCCCCAGAGTGCCATCAGTCCCAGTTACCCACCATATACTACTTCTGTGACTCACAAAGGGATCGAACATGAAGGGATTTCTCGGCTAACCAGAGCTGGACATCCACCATTCTTAGGTTTCCACGCCTACTGGGACGAAATCTTTGACAAGGAGAGCAGCATCCTGTTCCTTCAGATACGAATTTTCTGATACCTGTCTGTCAGCAGATAATTCTATTCTGAGCTACAAGTATGATTACGCGGTATGATACACTTTTTTTTATGAGCATCTTAATTTAATTTCTATTATTTCATTATAATGGCGAAATTGAAATTAAGAATATTTAATACAGGAGTTATTGATGAATTTTAATTTGCATCCATCCAATTTTTAAAAAAAAACAGAACAAAGCATATGTTGAAGAATATTTAAAACATTTTAAATTGTTTTTCCCCTTCTGTAAAGTCATAGAAATAAATAAAAAGGTATTAATTTTGCGATAAGGGACATTCACTGAAAATAAATCACTAAATCCTCAACAATTTTAAATAATTTCAAATGATTTTGATAAAAAATTATGATAGTAATGCGCAAAATATGAAATTTAAATGTGTTAAAGTCCACATGTTCTTATAATTCAACTCAAGTCAGATTTAAGTTATTTGAATTGATCCTGTACTTTTCAGACGTTGTTAATTATATCAATACTCAAGTTACAGCGAACGTTGTACAGAATTTGTCAAAGACCATCATTAATATAACCAGTATTGGTGCATTTGAGAGTTTGTATCACTTATTCTTACCACTGCATACGACAACAATGTGAAAATAAACATAATCACTTTTTCGTACTGTTATCTTTCTGGATCTCTTATTTTCGGAATCATTTTTCACTCCAATTGTACTTCTGGAATACAATCCTTACAATTTCTTAATATCCTTTATCATATGTATACTATTGGACTTGCCTTACTATTCTTTACCATGTGTATACTATTGGACTTTCCTTACTATTCTTTACCATGTGTACACTATTGGACTTTCCTTACTATTCTTTACCATGTGTATACTATTGGACTTTCTTTACTGTAGCTCCCCATACTCTATTTGAGCTACTTGAGAGTTCTCTTTAACTTAACCAAAAATGCGAAACAAGAATCGTCCACCTTTTGTAACTATTGTATTATTGAATCACTATTCTTATTTTTAAAAATTTTAAATCTGTTTTCTTTCTTTTAGGCTGCATCACCCTTCCTATGTATGTATCACTCTTCTTCACTGTTTTATTCTAGATCATCTTTCTTACTTTCTTAATTTTAAGTGAGTCTAAAAGGATTGAGAGGGATGCAACACATTTGCTTAATAAAATAAAACGCAAATACAAATTAAAACCAGAACAACATAAAACTAAAAGAGCAAACACGGTTAAAAGCATTATAATACCAGGCTTGCCCCTCTAATACATACCCACGCACGCGCGCGCGCACACACACACACACACACACACATAATCAGAATACCCATTAAATCAAATAAAAATACCACCCCCCAATAAAAATAACAGCACAAAACGCCCCAAAAGATATCAACAAGAGTAGCCCAAAACAAATGCCCAGACAGATAAATCGCACAGCAATAAGAACAACAAGAAACTAAAATTTAAGCAAAACAAATAAAGAAATATACAACAATGCCTTATAACCTAAAATTTTTATCCCACAAATATAAAACACCCCTCCACCCGTTGCCACCCCCCCCCCCTCCAAAAAGAAAAAAAAAGACAAAAGACAAGCGCTTCAACATTTATTTGCCTTTAAAATCTTAGCAAAATGTTATCATCCCCATTTATTAGATCAAATGGCACGATGTTAGGATGTCGATGCGATTGAGTAGAGAGAGAGACAGACAGACAGACAGAGACAAACAGACAGAGAGAGAGAGAGAGTACTAGAATTACAAAATTTCGGGAAATTGATCACTGTATCTAGAAAGCCCACGCAAAAGCCACGCAAAAAAGATCGCACTATTGTAAATATCACAAATCGCCAATACTTTATATTTACCTAGTACTAGTTTATATACCGCGTATTTATGTTTATTATGTTTGGCTGCATGTGCCATCTATTAGAAATCAATTTCTATTTTGCCAATTAAGAATAAATAGCTAATTATTCCTTGTATAAAATATTTTAACTGTTTTTTATATGGTATATGGTGTAGTGGCTGGCTTATGATTTCCACAGTGGGATTGATTATGTCAGGTGGAGTCTGAAAATTGTTTGGGTCACATATTATTTATATGAGATTAATCATTTGTCCCCGCAGAAGAAAAAAAACGCTGTCGTAAACCTCTTTCTGCATGCTAGGAGATTTTTTCTTTCTTTTCGATTGCTGTCTTCCTAAACTTCGTGGTTCTTTTGTTTAGTTCAAGGTACCGTTGTTATCGATACACTGATGGATTTTAAGCAGTCTTTCCAATAAAGTGTTCAACGCATTAGGTGATTCGATTTTAGTCTTTTTTGCTAATAGAATAATAAGTAATATATGATTTCACAGTGTATTCATTTAATCAGAAAATATAAATATAGTATTTACATCAAAATATTGTCATTACAGCTTTCAAACCTTGCTGAAGCGCACGTGGAAAGATATAGTCGTCAATCATACTAATTTAAGTTAACGTCGGACCAATATTTATAAAAAGAGGTCATATTCCATGCAATAATTTTCCGACACTGGGTCAAATAACTGTAATTGTCATGGATGACGACCTTTTCTTTAATCCTTGCTATAGACTGAATTTAGTTTAATTCATCATTCAACATTACAAAAAATATTTCAAGGAAGAGTCTCAAACAAAGTACATGGGATACAGTAGAGGAGCTGGTTGTTACTGTACTCCTGATGGGATTCAGTTCAGACGAAATAATAAATGTAATCTCCGTTTATGACGGATATTATTTTTTGAGGTGGAGAACACGACCAAACTAAAATAAATGGAAATAATCGAGGTCAGATTTATACAAGAATTTTGTAGTTTAAGATCTGCTTACAAAGTTTGCGATGACAAACCTTTTATTGTGTAATATCCCACAATAATTGGACCTTTTCTACTACCCGCCTTTCTCTGTGACTCTTTAAACTTTATTTACTTCTGTGTTTTAGTTAATTTACTTAGGAAAAAGGTTTAATATATAGTACATCTGTCAGTAATATTGGCGAGATTTTACTTGCCTCTAATAGACCAGACAATGTAAGCGAAGCTTATGCTTCCACTGATCACTATATAATTGGTGTGGCTGTAATATTTTTCTTTTAGAACATTACTTAAATCATCATAATAGGTTTTATTTAAATATTTATATATTCAAAAAACAACAACAACAACAACAACAACACTCCGAATTAATAATGCTATAGGTGATTTCTTGTGTCTTGTAACTCTGTATATCTGTAAAATTATTTGTAACCAATATCTTGTTTTAGATACATATCGTACATTTTATGACATACATCTCTATAATACACTTGACAACTATTTCAACTGAACATTCTTGACTGGTTATCACAGAGACTCTCACACACACAAACACACACACACACACACAATACAAAATATATATATATATATATATATATATATATATATATATATATATATATATATATATATATATATACTCTTGAACTCTTGTGTCTTTTAGGTTCCCCGACCAAACAGAGCTTTACTTCCAACAGTCTAAAATCACCCGCGCCTTCTGTTACGTAATCCTTAACAAGAACAGCTGGATACTATTCAACAGAGACGGATTCTCTGAGAACTGTCTATCAGAAGATAATTCTGTTCTGAGCTGCAATAACGATAATGTGGTATGATACATTTTTTTCTAAGTATCTTAATTTAATTTATATTATTTCATTATAATGGCGAGAATGAAATTAATGGAATACACGAAGTATCGAACATGGTCTTTTATGTCTAACAATATTCTGGTTGCAAGATGGGAAGTTGTGAAACAGTCCAAAGAAGTTATAGAATTCGATATCAACATTGATCTTGGGTCTTTAATAGTGAATTAGTCTGTTTTAAGAGTGAGAGAGTGGGGGTGGGGGTGGGCTTCATTTAGTGCTATTCATTTAGTTTCCAATTTAAATCGGCAATGATAGTGACATTTAGTCTTCTTCCTGTCTGTCTGTCTGTGTCTGTGTCTTTCTTTCTCTCTCTCTCTCTCTCAGATGACATACTATGGAAGTTTTGCACAACTTACACTTTAATATTCTACTTTCGCCTTTTTCGTTCAAACTTGTAATGAATATAATATAATGTTACTTAATATATTAATCTTAAATTTATATTAGGTCCCATAATACATAACTCCAAAAATCTTCGTTTTTATAAATAAAGTGTAACCAATTCGTATGTGAACAACCTGAGAATGAAGAAACTTGAAAGGAAACATACAAGCAAAGGAACATCGAAGGGACATTTATTATTACTTTTATATATTAAAATGTTTCGATACCAAATAAAAAAACTTCACACGATTAATGAATGAAATAAAACTGAGTTAAGCTGAAGAAAAGAAAGAAAGAAAGAAAACGAGAAAGTTCTTCATATTTATGCTGCGTATACTGCTGATGTATAAACAGTGAACAGTTTGAATTTGTGTTTAATGTTTTCGACCAGACTTCACATACGAGGCATACACAGATTTAAACTATCTTTCAAACCCGTTTAGATGTGGTGTTTGCCTTTATTTTGGTTTTTCCTATGAAAAATTTTAAAATAAAAAAGGCTCTTCCTTGTAATTTTACTCAACATCTTTTTAAATTACAAATGTATGATCATACAATTTGTAGAGAAATTAAACTAACACTAGTTCGTTGGAGAATGCTGTAGCATACTTCAAATCGGTATTTAGTCGAACTGGTATCAAAGAAAAACGTAAACAGCATTAACATTTTTGGCCAGCTTTGATTTTATGAAAATTGTATACGTTATTCACTACAGTTATTATAATTTTTATGATATGATGATCTCTTTACAACATCCTAAACCAGTAATTAATTAATAAGGAAGATATTTACCAAAGTTCTTATTATATATGGCGGAAAAAGTTAATGACTACATTGTATCTTAGTCATAAACTACTATAATATTTTAGTGATGTAATTTTACAAATTCTGAAGCGTTATTTTATAATATAAGTGGGTCTAAATTATGAGCGGCCGGAAGTGTTATGAAAACTTTTTAACATAAATTTCGATGAGGCATTTCTAAAGTACTTTGTATCTAGTGAACCAATGTCCCGTTAATTTACGTATGACAAATTATCGATTTGGCCTCTTACAGGACACGGTATAAATTTTATGATTATTCGACCCGTTAAGATGTCTCCGTTTACATCCAGGAGTACCTGTGAAGCGACAGCGATAAAATAAATGATTTTAAGTTTAAGGCTACTATTGCCTAGAATTTTCCCACATTGGGCTTTTTTCGACAAAACGAAAAAAAGTTTGTTTGAAATCCATGTAATTATTTTAGCCGAATCAGCGACATTCATTCTTTTTAATACTACATTTAATATTTCACCACGCAGAGGCTGATTCCTTAGCTAGTAAAATAAATAGTTGCAATGGGACCATGTTGAATGTCTAAATCTTCATCGCTGTCACCTTTGGTTTTGTAAAATTTAGTCATCTTCGGTAGATGTCAATAGATGGAACATCTAACATTTTTAAAGTCGTATCTGATTTTAAGTGTTTCCTCAATGCTTATAAATTAAGTTTTCTTTATTTTGAACGAATATTAAACTTTCACCATTGTAGTACCTTTATTTAATGTAGTTTTTGTTGTATTCATGTGCATTTGCTCTGTTTTCTTCATCTTTGTTTTACATTCAAAGGGTTTATATTTACTTTATATTTGTTAAACTCAGTTACATTTAATTTGATCACATTCAGAACATTTCTTTGCATACATTGCTTTTATTTACCCAATTAGATTTTTCAAAATGATTTTTAAGGTGACTTGAAGGTCACCGATTTGGCTGAGAATAATTAAGGGAATTTCAAACATAATTCTTGAAGAAAGCTTCGTATGGGTAAATTCTCTGCAACCTGTAAAATTCTGTGTTTTTTTTTTTTATTCATCCTTACATTGAATTTGAGGTCAACAGCCAACATGTTGTAAAAGAATCACGTGCATACCATCTACAAAATAACAATGTTTTAATAATTGGATTGAAAACCAAAAAAGGACATTTCCTGACTGGATGTAAAAAAAACAAAAAGCTGCTGGGCGTATGAAAATTTGTTACTCTCAGATAACGTAGGTTTTATCGATAGATAAAAAAAAAATAATATCTGCAGCATTGATTATTAGAGATAAAAAAAAAATAATATCTGCAGCATTGATTATTGGAGGATCAATAGCTAACGATCTTACATTTGAAAGAAACAACCTTCTGTTCGGGTTATTTGATCCAGATGGATATAAACCGAAAACAAAACTGAACATGATAATGCCATGAGAATTAGAGAGTTAAGACACTGGATTACTTGAATGAGAGATTGAGCGAAAACGGTTCGGCGACTTAGTAATTGAACAACCTTGACGATGCTTTTGATCTATATGCGTTAACTAATTTTGATGCATCTCCTCGTCCAGAAAATGATGTAACACTTGAAACACCAAGGCAAATTAAACGTAATGATTTCTATCAACCTTATTATTCATTGCACTTGTGATAGGTGTTAGTGTATTTATTGCTTTACATTTTTTGTAAAATGTTCACCTTCGGTGCACAACCTTTTCTATGACAAGAAAAGGCAAGGTATGGTAAAAGCAGAATCCCGCACAAATAGGAATAGACACCACCAGGAGTTAAATACCTCAATCCAGCACATCATTGTATCACATGCACCCAGAACAACATTAACCAGAACGAACTTTACAGATATGAATTACAAAGCTAAGCCCACATATCTTGGTTGTGCCAGGCAGTCTTTTCGTCTGGCTAGATATGAAGTTAAAAGGACGATGCTAATAATGCAGTGATTACTAATTTCTGAAGAATCCTTGTGAAAGATATCACCATATCCCATGGAAGTGATAATCTTCTGAAGTTGAATGACCACATCATATTTAAAAGATACAAAGATTTTTGGTTACCTGATTTGGCATGGAGATCATCAATGATAAAGTTACGAATACTGGTATTGAAGCAATACAATTTGAAGTGTAGAGGAACAATTTTAGAATACCACTTGACTTACACATTTTGAAAAATCATTGTCCACTGTATTCTTGTACTTTTCGCCAGAATTTCATATTAAATATAAAACTTTTTAAAAAAATCGGAAGTGATCGAAGATCATCACGATTGCGATCTGGACAACATTTGTCTGGAATATGATACAATAACTTCGGAATAATTGCGCACTTGGTTAATGACACATACAGAAAATGAATTGGCTTATTTCATGACTAAAACACTGAGGAGAAAATTATCGACATAGCAGCTAATAAAACGCTAACGAACCTTACATAGGATACTCCCAGGATGAGTTTATAGGGTGTTTTGACATCGTGCATAAAAAGTGGAGAAAGTGATCCAGAATTTTTGCTTCAACTTAGCGACAGAAATAATTTAGATGACTATAAAAGGTCTGCCAAACATGGTTTATTCCTGGGGTTTTCAATTAAGAAAACAGTTTACAAAATGCACAAATAAATCTTTAATAAACAACAAAAAACACACAGAGCATAGTAACACAAGTGTTAAAAATCTGTGTACTGACAATTATTGTACTTGGCTTGCTATGAGAAGTACGCATTATAACGGATTGCATGCTTATGGTCGTAAATTAACTAATATGAAAAAGATTATCCTCTTGCAAATAAAGCGAAAAGAAATGTTGATGCATACAAAAAGTATACTAATTTTGTTTCAGATCATCAGGTATTCAGAACAAAATAGATAACATCAATTATGTTTCTGTCATCAAACAATGTATTTAAAGGAGTCTAACAACATGATAATTTGTGGACTGACTAATTGTGGAAATACTGTTTGTACTAAATATACTTGAAACAGAATGCAACAGCTTTTCGATTACATTATTGTTATATAATCAAAGCTTTTTCATCAAGACTTACAATTGAAAGTGGTTATTTAAAGATGAAAAGGCTATTTGTAAGATAAGTACTGGTTGATATTTTTTCAAGAAAAAATGCTTTGTTTCTAATTGATAACTGTTTATATGTGATGGTGCTAATCTTAAATAATTTGTATTCCAGCATAGTGATGCCTTCTATCTTGGTGCTCATTGGGACCACCACAATAAAATATTATTAACATGCCGATATGTCTTTTGTTATTGGTCCAGAAGTTAGATAAGTAGTTGGAATTACTGGTTGATATTTATCAAGAAAAAATACTTTGTTTCTTAATTATAACTGTTTATATGTGATGATGCTAATCTTGAATACTTTCTAGTCAAGCATAGTGATGCCTTCTATCTTTGTACTCATTAGGACCACCGCAATAAAATATTATTAACATGTCGACATGTGTTTCTCTCTATTTTAGTTCTTTAACCGGTTTGTTGTTGTATGGTTCAACTATTTCATAAACATTTACAAATATTTTCAACTCATTTTCATATTTTCCAATGACCTCTTTTTTACAAGGCAACTTTCAAGTCAGCGACTAAATATATCTAAATTGTATTTTGATGGTCTCTGGTGATCTTTTCTGGGAGGATTTATAATTAATTTCACCGCACAGAAAAATCTGCAATCTTTATTGTTTCATGTTAAACAAAGATGTTTTGTCCTGAATCCACCAAATTGTCCAATGTTTTAAATCCTGATCTTCTTCAAATATGAATCAATGACATTGAAAACTTCATACATATCTTCGCTGTTACAGCCATAAAATCTGCACTCATTCTAATATATGCAAAATGAATCTCTGTCTGTCTTTTTGTTACGATTCTTTTTCAATTGTATTTATTCATACGTCTTAATTTTTTTCCATTTATAACACGTAGTAAAGGTTATATCAACTGTTTCTGACGTTCCTGGTATTTGCAGATCACGTATTAGTGTGCTCAGTTTGATTTACTTAACTAAAATTATTTGAATGTATATAAGTTTCAATGTTTTCACCATCGTTTATTGTGTACATATACGAAATCATTTATTGTGTACATATCTGTCTTAGTTCAGTGAGTACAAATACAAGTACAAATTGTGAACATATCTCGAAGGTCTTACGAGTCTGGAATTGGTCATTGTTTATTGTGTACAGATACGTCATAATTTTATGAGCATCAATCATGAACACGTCAACGGTTCGTTAAATCCCAAAATACATCACTGTTGAGCACTTTTATCTATATAACTAGCGTTTCACCTCTGCCAAGATTCAAACTACACACCTTTTGATATGTATTACTATGCTTCACGCCTATGTCACGCGTCCTTCCTTAATAACACATGTACGATAAGCTACATTTATTTACCTGTAAAATCCTGGCAGACAACATTTCATAATCCCCATAATCATAAAGCACAAAAGAAGGATATAGATACATAAAGAGAGCACTGGACTTACAATGTCTCCAAATCTATCGATGTATTTATTTATTTACATGTGACTAAACGAGAAAATATCGCGCTATTTTAAATTTCACCAAGCTCCAATTCTTCATATTTATTTAATATTTACTACTATTATTGTATATACAAGGTAGTTATGTGTATTATAATTTGCTGCATTTGAGAGCTATTAGAAATGAATTTCTTTGTTGACCATTAAGAATAAATAAAATTATCTTTGCCGCAGTATAAGTATTTAAATCAAGTGTTTCCTTCAATAAAATATTTTAAAATTTTATGTTATAGAGTCGAGTGGATAGCCTGTGATTTTAACAGTGGGATTGATTACATCAGGTGGAGTCTTTATGACATTTATACGTGTCACACGAGTTTTACATAAGGTGAATCATTTATCTCCTCCGGACAACGCTGCAGTAAATCATTTTCCGTCTGCTAAAAAATGTATCTTTCTTTCCTTTTTCTGTTTACTGTCTTTCTAAACTTTGGGACGTTTTTGTTTAGTTCAAAGTCCCGATTCACGGATGGTTTGAAAGTAGTTTTTCAATAAAGAGTTCAACGTATTAGGCGATTAGTTTAGTCTTATTTGATTATAGAAAGAATCACTCTATTTCACAGGGTATACGTTTAATCAGAAAATATAAATATATAACTGCCATGACACCTTTCGAACCTTTCTGAAAGGCACGTGGCATGATATATTCGACAGTCACATCAAGTTAACTTAGCGTCGGACCAATATTTCTACAAGCAATCATATTCACTGAAATATTTTTTTTCGACACTGGGTTACATAACTGCAAATGCTGTGGAGGACCATCTTTCCTTAAGTCCTTCTTATTGATCACTTTTTTCGAGGTAGAGGTGGAGATCACAAACATAACGGAAATCAATTAAAACAATACAATTCAGATCAATACGTGAACCTATGTTTAAGTCCTTGTTATTTGTCTTGTGATGTCTATAATAGGGCCTATATAACAACCAGTCTTTTTCTGTGACTCTATACATTTTATATTCTCCTCTATGTGTATTGGGCGATTTTGGTAAAAAAAAATATAATTTCTATATATCGGGTATCGGTCAATAACATTTCCGCGATTTGAGACTGTCTTCTAATAGATCAAGTAATGTGAGAAAAAGTCGTGCTCCTATGATCACATTAAAATTTGTTTGAAAACCACCAACACTCCGAATTAATTTTTTTTTTTACGGGTGATTTTATTGGCCACTGTATCTCATTATGTTTGCAAAATCATTTTAAACATTTTGTACACTATGGCGCATTGATCTCTGCAGAATAGTTAATAATGATTTAAACCAAAATAGTTTTCATTTGTTATGAGACTGAACAAAATTAGTGTAACAGTGGACATTTTCTTCTTTTTTGTGTCTTCTGTCTCATTATTACCTCTCTTCACAATACACAATAATTTACCTCTATGCCTCACGAAAGGCTCGAACATGAAGAGTTTCACGGTGAACCAGAGCTGGACATCCATCATTCTTGGGTTTCCACGCCTACTGGGACGGAATCTTTGACAACGAGAGCGGAGTCCTGCTCTTTCAGATGCGGATTTTCTGATTATTGTCTGTCAGCAGATAATTCTATTCTGAGGTACAAGAACGATAATGCGGTATAACACACCTTTTATGAGTATCTTAATTTAATTTCCATTATTTCATTATAATGGCTAAATTGAAATTTAGAAAATTTAATACAGGAGTTATTGATTTAAAATCCCTGTCGAAAATGGTATTTTATGTCTTACCATTATCTGGTTTAAATATGTGAAGATATGAAACAGTCTAAAGAAGTTACAGAATTCAATATCAGCATTGACATAGATGTTGCACCTAGAAGAACAGTGAATTAGTCTGTATTATGGGGCCTCATTTAATGCTATTTATTTGGTTCCTTATCGACATCGGCAGTCATAGTAACATTTACTCTCTCTCTCTCTCTCTCTCTCTCTCTCTCTCTCTCTCTCTCTCTCTCTCTCTCTCTCTCTCTCTCGATCGAAGTTACACATTTATGATCATACAATTAATAAAGACAATAAAACTATTACTAGATCATTAAAGAGTGTTCTAACATGCTTCAATGCGGTATTTAGTCAAACTTGTATCAAACAAAAACGTAAACAACATTAAAAAGTATGGCGAGCTTTCATTTTATGGAAACTTTACTACATTTAACTTTTTGACTTCCTGGTATGGCCCCAAAACGAGAGAGCAAAATATAATGCCAGTATTCAGTCAATATAATCAAGAGATTTTCGAAAATCATCTATTTGCTCACAAAGCGCATGTGAATTTAAATTTGTGATATACTTTCGAGATATAATACTCAAAAAAGAGGGACTTGTGAACACCTTTGTTGACAAACCGTTTTTTCTGCCAATATCGGCCAAATGTTTTATTCTTTATTTTAGTTTATGGTATATATCAGCTTATTCCGAATACAGGACAACATTTATAGTCCCAGTTTATACGTTATTCACTAGAATTATTGTAATTGTATGATATATGATGACATAATTAATACATCCGAAAGCAGTAATTAATAATAACCTTAATTAAATTAATCAATAATAAAAGTTGGTATAAGATATGACTGTTTGGAATTGTAATATGAACTTGTAACTTGAATTTTATTAAACCACTATTTGCTTTAAATTCAGGAAGATTATTTCCAAATTTCTTATTGTAAATATCGGAACAAATTTACGACCACATTGAATCTTCGTCATAAACTACTATAACAATTAAATTTTAACAATTCTCATGCATAAACTAATAATATAAGTGGGTCTACAGTATGACCAGTTGATATTGTTATATGAATAGTACCATACATTTCGATGAAACACTATTTGCTTTCAAGTGAAATAAATTATTTCTATAATACTTCAGTACTGAATGAATGAATGTCATGTTGATGTATGAAGCCAATTTATCGATCTGGCCTCTGCCAGGACAAATTATGAATCTGATGTAAATCATATGACACAATATAAATACTATGTCATTCAAGGTAGAGCTTTTGATATACTTAATCTAGTGCCCACTTTTCCTTGTCATCTTTAACTTGATACTTCCACATGCACTAAGTTTCTGATTTATGTAATAGTTTTCCTTACCCAGTTATGTAACCTTTGCGGATATGTTGTTCGCCAAACTTGTATTCTATCCTTCAGACAGAGAGAAAACATGTCAGAGAATTGACATTAAATTTTTCCATTTCATGTGTTCGATCACATATCTTAACTTCCGTCTACACTTCAGAATGGCAGAGAAACTGTCATCAGGTAATTGTTTTATAAGTGAACATATGTCTTCAATACTAGTACAGCCAATATAGTTGAATATATTTACTAAGCATTTTTTTTACCAAGTAATGCATATACCAGATTTCTTTAATAAAGGAGCTCTTATAAGTAATATACTTAATGGTTTTTATTATATAAAAGTACCCTGAGCTGAAAAAGAAAATATTGGAAACGATTTTCCAGAATTGCTTGTATTAATGTATCAATGAATCATAAATTGTTTAATTGGACATTAAGACTTAACATTATCGCATCTACCTATTCACTATTTACATACCTATCCGCATTTATTTTGTCAATATATACATGCATACGTATGTACGTAAGAACGTACGTGCACATGTACATACATACATTACACGGACATCGCTTTTTGACGGAACATTGAAATGGCTCACTTTAATCTTAACAGTCGAGTTTTTTAAATAGTGTATATCAATGCTGCTGTAAAGATCCTATTTCCATTTTATTTCCAGTTCTAGACCTTTGTAAAAAAGTAATAAATGTTCACAAATTTATCATAGAATGCAGAAGATAACATTAATTGTGTACATGTTGGTACAAGTGGTTGGATGATATGATACTACACGTCCACGTGCACGCGTGCATGCAGTCGTCAGTGTTTGTTCATTAATACGGCTACAAAGTACACTAATGAAATGCAAGATGGATTATTTTATCTGGCAGTCAGACAAGTGGTTCTTCATACAATCGAACCATAGCGTTGGCTTAGTTAGTTTGACGGGCTTTGCATATTTATGAATTCTTAAAACCATACGGACAAAGACATTCGTACTTTGCTTTGTCCTAAATTTCGTCTGGTCTTACGGATCAGAGAATGGCAAGAGAGTATCCTAATTAAATTATGTATTATTCTGATATGTGGATAACGCAGGTTTAATCTTCACGGGTTTGCATTTTAATGTATTGGAAGATGCGTGCTGTATTTAACAAGCTGCTTTTTATTCTTACATTTCTTGTCGAATATGAAGAGATTGCTACCTAATCTTGAAATAAAATTAATGAATAATGATATAAATGCCAAAAGCATTTCCAGAATCTTGTAATCAGCGATATATGTGATATTATTATTTATGAACGTAAAGTTGATAGAGAAAAAAAAGACATATTGCTGATATATGTAATGTAAAGCATAACTTACAAATACAATAGATATATATTTTGTCGATACATTTTGTTGTAAATAATACATCTATTTAATACATCATTTAATTTGCTGTCACATATTATTTAGTGAAAGACATTTACGAATTAAATGACAGGCATATTTCAACATAAAAATAATATATACCAAATGTTTGAATTTTCTTGGCTTGAGGACGATTTGCACTTTAATCAGTTGACCAATGGGACGCTGGTCTATGGAGAGTTACGCAAAAGTGATATTTATCATACTATCAGTCTGGCCTGTCAGACTACATAAAAGTAAGTCTCATATATCATCCATCAAAGTGCCTCTAATAAAAATAAATTTCGATCAAGGTTTGTCCTTTTCTCCACTATGTTTACTTATCGATATTTTTCAGGAATTTTAGAACTATTTTTCCTCTTTTTTTCTGTTTTATGTTTGCTTAACTCTTATCCTGTCTTTGAAGTGAGAGGGGTATATAAGAGTATTTGATAACAGATTTTACTCCATTTAATAGTGGGACACACAATATCAATTAAAGGAACATCGATGGCTCCCCATTTGCTAATCTTCAGTCCACACACTACTTGTATTGAATAATATTTTTTTTACCATTTACTTCCCATACCCCCACCCCCATTTTTTTATATAAAAACTATCAATGGCAAGTGTGCGTACATTTATTGATTTGCCTTAAAACATAACTTATTCTACACAGATATCCTAACACGGGGTGTTCACAGCATGATTCAAAGTGTTAACATACAAGGAGTCTCATTTCGACTCTGAATAATGCTAATGCGGTATTCTATTCAACATAAATTTTGCAAATTAGAAAGACGATTCAAATTTCTGCTGTTGTATATTAATGAAGAAATCTAGAATCACAATGCGCCGTGATCCTCTCCCCCATACTAACATCACTGCTTCGATAGGATTTTCAAAATGCTTTTTAGACAAATATGACACGCATAAATCAATGCACCTCCCCCTCGCACGGCCACCCCAAAAAATGGAATAATTTGCGCAATCAATGCTCTTATATGATTATAAAGAAATTAAAAGAGCCCCAAATACCGGTATCTAATAAATCCAATATGATAAAGAGGACGCTCTCCCCCCCCCCCCAAACTCCTCAAAACAAAAGAAATACAAACTATAATAACACGTACAATGCATCTTACAAATGTAATATACAACTTTGTCTCTCAAGAAGTGTCAAATGGAGAATTTTTAAGTTATTTTTTAAAGCATTTTAACTAAGAATTTTAAGATTTTGTTGAAAATCTAGAATGCAAATTGCACTGACATTGAAATTTTATTTCGGAGCTGGAAGTTTCAAAGACATTTTTAATAGCATGGCAAAAACTGATTCTTCATAAATTAATGAATATGGCATCTTCAAATATTTTCATATTATTGGCTCTTAATTAAATGAAGTGCATGAGTAAAAAAAAAAAAAAAAGCAGCCAACAAGCAAAGAAAGCAAAGAATTACCGTCACCGTCCTGTCTGCGTGTTTTTATTTTTTATTTTTCAAGTTCATCATGTTCTGCTTGGGAGTGGGTCCTAAAACGTACATATTCTAAAATAGGTCTAACTAAACCTTTGAAAGCTTTTCTTTCACATTTTGTTGGCATGTAAGTTGGTCTTATTAGGCTTAAAGTACGATTTGCCTTGGTGTATATATCTTGAATGTTAAGGTTCTATTTCAGTAATCGTAAAACCTATTTATTTTATTTAGTTGAGTTTCTTAAGATGTTCCTTCCAAGAAATATGACATACTAATTGCATGATATTTGTTTCTAGTCACTTGCAATATATTGCATTTTTAGGGTCGAAATCGCGCACGTTATCTTTGTACACATCAAAAATCAGACTTTAGTAATAAACAAGAAAAAGCAACTCGGCCGTGCACGTAGTTTTTCGTTTATTCAAATTGATAATAAAAACAACAATTAAAAATGATAGAAAAGTATCTTAGTTCCGGCTGACAGTATAGACTAATAAAATTAACCGGTAAAAATTGCAAGTTGAAATAGGATTTTGCAAGATAACATTTTCTCCACTCGCGAAAAATGAAAATAGTTAAATTTTAAAAAAACACCAAAAAAAACAAACAACATTCGAGTCCAATATATATTGCTTCTTTGAAAGCCTTTATAAAAGTGTAAGATTTAGTATATTCATTGATTTACATATGTATCTACTACACATGTACCATCATATATAATGCGTTTAATAATTATTGTACACATGACAAGTATACACATATAAAGCCAATACTTAAGCAAAAAAGTAGTATACGAAATCTTATCAGCAATTCCAATATTATCCACCAGGCCTTTTTTTTTTTTTTTCTTTTTTTTTAAATCTCTGGAGGTTTGATCTAGAGAGGAAAGAGAGAAATGGTTAAATTGCTTTGAATCTTCCCTCATTTGTTTCATTATCGAAATTTAATATAAGTTGTTTAAACAGTTTCCAGCAGAGGAATAAAAAGTTAGTAATCTGGTAATAATTTGCAATAGAGTTTGTAAGGAAATATTAATTGTTAAATGGTTTTTATAAAGATGATTATGCCCTTACATGGGCTAATGCCGATGTGCTAGCTTACATTTATGCAGCTCCTCGCAAATCCCAGATAAATACTTTCATCTTACTGATACTTGAGGACAAAGCTTGTGAATAATCTCTCTCTCTCTCTCTCTCTCTCTCTCTCTCTCTCTCTCTCTCTGGGGAGACACTGGGTAGGACCATACTCATTTTCCATCATATAGGGGGAAAAACTCTTTAAAGAAGCTAACTGTTATTCGATGATGTCATTGCATCAATATCAGTCTGAAAATAGTCGAGGAGTAATAGTAAAATAGTAGTTTTGTATTTTTTTTAGATTTTTGGTACCGATCTAGGTCAAAGCCTTCTACATCCCCTATGATGTTTCCATATTGAGGATTTTTCATACGCGAGTGTATGATAGTATAAACGATTTTAAGCTATCCTCTTGCATGGGTGGAAGGCTTTGACCCAGATCAGTAACAAACAAAATTGTTATTATACTACTACACACGTCTTTGAGATTGTGACGTGGTAAATACACAAATGCATTGGCAAACATTTACTCAGATTTTACTGCAAATCCACTACCTCCCGGTTGTGTATCTGTGCTCCGAGTTGCCGGTGGTTTTCCGTTTCTGTGAACAGAATCTCGAACGCAGCCATGCTAATTATTTTATCCTCGATAGCCATCGAGTACAGTTTATTAAATGTATTGAGACTGCTTTGTGCTGCCGCGAGAAGTTCTGAACAGACACGTATTCGCTAATGTCAACATATTGAAATTATTTTCCAAGCACCGCCTGCGACACCGGTTACTATCGATATAGCCCCGATAATAAGTCCGATTGGTGCACCTATAATAGTTGTCGTGGCCGTGATTCCCGTCACGCCAAGGCCAACAGTTGCTGCCGCAACAAGCCCACAAATAGCATCTACAACCACACACACGCGTTTGTATTTCGTGAGCAACGCGGTTCTCTTAACAATTTTAACTTGCAGTTGCAGTTTCGCTTCGATTGTTATTTCACGCCGGTAACATTGAGGGTCCATTATAATTCTTCTATTAATAATTTTATCGCGTAGTATAATTGCTTGACAATCTTGCCTTCAATTACCCATTTTTTACTAATCCAACTGCTATTCAATCATAGAAAATATCTTCCTGGGGAATATTTAAATCCCCGGCAATAGTGCCTTCTGGGGGCTTGACACCCTGTTCATTTAGAACCACATTGATTACGCCCTTGAATTGTGCCTGAAACGATTCTACACGTCTTAGCCCAAGAACTGTTACACGGACAAGTGCGTCCTTGTTAAATAGCAGTCGAGAACTTTCTCTTCTCGGTTGAGTCAATGTTGGTTTAACATAATCGATAGGAAATTTAACTGGGGTGGATTCAGCGGGGAATGTTACTTCATCGTTGTAGAAACAATCCCTGGATGTTTTTATGATGCCTGGTGGTGCAGGCAGCAATTGATTTTGTTTTGCTTTTTAATTCTAATGTACTGATTCCAAGCTGGCCTCGAGTTGGTAGTGGTACATAAAAGTGGTCCCAACGGTCGATTTCTATTTTGCCCTCACGTAGATTTTTATATTTGAGTGTATATAAGGGTCTGGTAGCACCATTTAGAAGTAGATATTCGTCAACAAGTGGAAAGAAATTGCTATCAGTGCTATTATCTGATGTCTGCTCGTCCACCACCTCTTTAGTAAATTCAGCAACCTTATCACCGCAGTCAGAATCCATCACTTATACGTAATGATAAATCTTAAACACATACGCCAAAGACGGTTAAGTACCCGTCCGAAAAGATGTTACGTCCTTCAAACTGAATTTCATCTCCATCGACCAATATTGTACATATAAACGATTTTTGAACATTATTGTCTTTGATAGTACGCATTACTGATGGTCTACCACGCTGGTCATTATTTATCACTATTGCCATTGGACCGCACTCGCCACTAAAACTGGCTACGATGAATAAATATGATCCAGACTCGCGCACTTTTTAGATGTAAGATTTAGGCTTATCAAAACCATCCCCGACACTAGTTAAAATAAGTCGGCCATTTGCTATGTTGTCTTTCTTTTCCACTCCTTCGCTGGAAAAGATTCCACTGTATACATGCCATGAAGTTACTACGCGTGGTGGCAAAGGCACGTCTGCGATCTCTTCATTCACGTATTGTTTCGTTGTAGCATCAGCATCGTTAACATAGTTTTTGATAAACGCAAGCGACGTACCAGAGTCTTTGTTTCCCTCAATTTCCATATAAGAAAATACTGAGACGTGTCCTGCACTTGTAATTCTTTTTTTAATGGCCTGAGGTCCCTAGTCGGATAAAAAAGTATGCTGAAAATCTTTGGTACAGCGATCAACCATCACAGGAGCGCCCATGTCCCAAGCGGTATCAGGTGTATCTTGAACTTTTGCCATTTTCACTTATACATTATTGGTTTCGTCCAATACCTTTTGCGAGACAACCGCAATCCGCTTCCCATTGCATATTTACTATCGCTGAATCAGCTATACGTTGTTGAGTGGCTTCATTGATAATTTTACTAACCGGAGCTGGCTTTGTAGCCTTTTCAATGGTAGTGGTCGAGTAACTAATCGTCGTAGTCGATCTCGAATCGATTGAACCGCTTGCAATCCTAGATTTTTCAACCGATCCACATCAACATTTTTGATGCTATCAACGACTCTCATTGCAACGTGTTTATCAATTGGTGCAACGCTCTAAGACAGGTCGAGCTCTAATGTACAGTTGTATTGCTAAGGTCTCCCCGCGCAGGTCTAACATGTGCCCGTCCTGGTCCACTAGAGTAAAACGAATATGTATCAACCGGCCATTATGGCATGGAAGATACACAGGTGCCACAGGAACAATACGATATCAAATCACTCGGTTTCACAGTTGGGGAAAACTCAAACAGTATGTAACCCTGAGCAGCTACGGTTGTGGAAGCTCCACTTTCATAACTGACACTGATGGCGTCACAGGTTAAATTAATTGATTTGTTGATGTAACGTTAACAATATCAGGCGCGATATTGTATACCATGCGTAAAAATCGTTTGTCCTCGGAAAATGTCTTCGGGCCAGCCTAAAATTGTTGTTATTGACGACCGTGCAATGTCAACCGCGTACGATACTGATTAGATTGAAATGACTGAGCTGAGTGTGGGCTCATGTTCACTTATGAAAATTTTAGGGTCTTTGCCGGTCACCAATGTGATTCGCCGTCGAATCTCGTCGTTGATCGATTCCATGTCGTTACGCGCCCGCGGGAGGTTCAATATTATTCCAGGTGGCGCCACTGTCTTCCAAAAACACGAACGAGTTATTTGCCCCAAGACAATCGAGCGGCCGTGATCGGATATTAGGCCACCTGTAATAAACGCGCAATTGATGTAGAAAAAGCCACATAAAATTTTGGTTTCGTTGATAAGATAGTGATTATAGGGGTTGTATTTGCAACAACACGCTGCAACGCTGCATTAATTTTATGTAAGACGCTAAGAGGTTCAGAACTCATTATCGCGTTAGTCGTATAAATAGTCGATGTCTTCAACTAGTTCATGCATTAACAAGAGAAACATCCCCGGATCCATGATGCGGTCTCATTAATAACTTCTGATGTGTTGGTGCCCTCGCGAACTGATCCCACAAGTGTTTCCAACCGATCGACAAGGTCGGGAGGGTCACACGGTCCACCAAGGCCGCTTCCTTTCTTTGGTTGTTTTTCCATAATCCTGGCAAATTCTTCGAGTTCAGGTTGGGATTCATATGAGTGTTCATGTTGTTTTTTCCGTGTGGGTGGATGTATTTGTGCTTGTGGAGGTATAGATATATCTTCGGGACCCAAAGGTCTTTGTTCTGGTATACACGTTTTAGTTGGTGTTCATGTGCTCTATACACGTTGTTTTGGACCATATGCACGTTGTTGTCGTCGTTGTTCCGCCTATGCTTGTTCCGCGTATTCCTGTGTATATTCAGGTTCGGATGTGGCTGCCGCTTCTGCCTGTTTTTCAGAGGCTAGTGGAGGTGCTCGCGACCTAGGATCTTGTTTTGCTTGGGTAACTTCTCCAGTTTGAGCAATATTAAGTATTTGAGTATAAAAATCAAACAGCTCACAAGAGCCGATTTTAAACCGAGTAAGTTCCCTGTATACCCACTTGGCCCATACCTTTTTATACCCTCTGTTGGTTCATTAATCATAAAATGTTCCAGCCGGGGTGTATATAAAGACCGGAATATATATGATTTTCAAAGATCCACTGGTGTCCGTATTCATTAAAATTTTACTTTGGTGTTTTCATCATTGACTCGTACACGGGAGGTGGTGGTGGTGAAAGCATTTGAAGTAAGTCTTTGATGGTTTTTTCTTCTGTGATCTTTCCCATTTCTCCAATGTCTTCTTTGATTCACACAGTCGCCTCTGGCAACTGCACAATAGTCTCCGCGGTTGCCGCGGTGGTTTCAGCAACTTTCTTTACCTCTTGCGCGGTTTCTATCGCGACTTTCTTAATATCCTTGGCGCGTTTGGCTATCTTGACAACAGGACCAGGTTCTTCCTCTGCTCCTATCATCTCTTTTACTGGTTTAATCAGTGGTGCAAACGTTTGTTCGAAGCCCTCTATAAGATCTTCTCGTGCGTATTGTCGCGACTGTAACATATTTTTGACACGTTCGCGGCCGGCTATAACATCGTGGATTAGTTCCTGGTCTTGTTTACCATGGTTGTTAAATTGCTTTACCCAAACCCGCGCGATATTTTCCGGAGGGAGAAAACTATACGGGTCTTGGCTGGCATTCTCAAACATATTTCGAAATTCATCCCACGTGTGGTCGCCAGCACACCAGGTCGAATGAATATTTGAGATACCATGCGCGTTACATTTGTCCCGAATCACTTTAAGCACGTGTGCGTACCGCTGTGTTAAATAGATCACATCTGTGTTATTATGCCGACCTCGGGAAGATATTTGCGCGGGATTGATTTGGCGTTCAAGCGTTGACGAGATTGTTTTCACTTGAATCAAGATCATCAATGGTAGTAGCTTCATCGATTGTGGAAAAGAAAGCAACAGGGGACGATTTGCTTCTCAACGACGACTGAAGCGCTACCGTAAAATCTTTGGGTACATCATAACACGGTTGATCGTCAGCAGACAGCGTAATCACGTCAACCATTGTAAAATTATATTCAACAATAACTGAGTTTTTCAGGCCGGACCCATGATCAATGCACGAATCGAGTTTGGAAACATGTCGCCGTGCTTGAGTGGTTTGGGCTTTGCTTGCGCTGAAAAGTCAATGACGGTAAAATCTACTGTGCTTTGTCTCTTTCGTGATGCCATGTTAAATGTCAACACAATTGTTGCATAATACAATCATGTCTTCATATTGTGTGCGATGCCTCATTAAAACTCGTACTGCAAATCCAACTCGATTTCAAACACATAATGGTAGAGCCGCGATTGCTGGAACTTGCTTTCGATGTGGAGCAAAGAAATTCACGTTTGTGGGAACTTCCGGACGCAAACGTGGGTTTAAAAAAAAGTCGGTGGTGATGTCACTACTGCGTTAGCGAAACTAACCGGAACAGCTTGGAGTAAAGTCCGCTCAGAAACCATCGGTGTCTGTATAAAGCATCTTGACACGATCCTGGTAAAACTGTTTTATTTTGGTCGTAATAAAACTCGTACATGAGCAGTTTAGATAAGCCTAACACTGACGTAGAAAGGACTTGTCAGCTTCAGTTTCGAATTTTTTTACTATGTACGGCAATGAGTCCACCATTTAAAGATTGTTCGGGATTTGAATGTCGGGTCAGTAATAAGCCTTCGAAGCTTATCTTGTTCACTATCACGGTCAAGGTCAACGCGAATCCGTTTCGCAAGATTCTCCATAGTTTTACCAGACACGAAATTGTTCATAAGTTTGAAGAAATCTTTTTTAAACTCATTTTTAGCATCCGTTCGCAGATTTGTATCCATCTGGATATAAGGAGCAATCCAAGCGTGTTGGCGAAATCCATGCACCAAGCATGGATTTTGTTTACACGCATTCCCAATCACAGATACAACTGCAGGCTTCATACGTGGACTACATAGTTGTTTTTTGTCAGAAGAGTCGGGACAAGCTTGGTGCATTTGGAAAACTTGCGTCCGGATTCGTCCACGATTGTACTCTGATACGGGGATAACCACTCGCAAGCCACCATTAATGCTTCTGGTGCAAGAGGATAATCGTTATGAGTGTGGTGAAGTTCATCTGGATATTCTAAAGCAACTTCAAAGAAGTATCCATGGTCGCTGTTGCTGCTGTAATTGTGTACGTGTTTTTTCGCATCTATGTGCATAGGATCAATCCATTCAATATACGGTACTTTCATTTTTCGTTGCACCGCTGTAAATTTCAGAATGTTTTTACAGGTTCTGGCATAATCGTACGCTGCAGATTTTCAGTGATTCCACCGCAGTAAAAGTCATGGTTAGCTAGCGGCTGTTGGCTGCTAAATACATGCAAGCAACGTCTGCATGGCAATTTTCTATTGTCTTCCTTACTATGGCGGTATACCATTCGTAGGAAATTTTTGAGTATTACATAATGGTACCGCGACTCTGAATGATGCAATAATAACAAATCAATATTAAACTGCTTGTTTGGTGGGGATAGTTGAATCGGTTGCAGGCCTTTATTCCTAACAAATACATTAACGGCGATATCAGGGTTAAGTCGTTGAAATTTATTGATGTCAGTAATTTGCAAAGGAAATTCTATGTTACCAAACTTAAGTTCACCAAGGTGTTGTTGGTATTTCCGCGGCTGATCTTGATTATGAATCGCGGGATACAACGCAGACAGATCGCCCATTCAAAACATCGATTGTCATCATTTTTTACATCGATTATTGCTCTCCGTGGAATACATGCTGGTGTTGGAATATAACTCTACCCGCGAATAGGATTAAACGGGGAAATATGTAGTTGAACTTCCGCGCATCTATCAAAAGTCCATCCCGACCCCGCGTTGGTGAATTTTTCCAACGTGTGGAGAATCTTTTCAAAGCGTTTATCGATTTCATTCTTAATAGCCTCGGTGTCTTTGCGGTTTAATATTATAAGTGGACCACCATGAAGCCACGAGGTTGTGGTACCTGTGCGCTGTACGTATGATTCCTGGACACATCTTTGAAAGAAGTTGCACCATGTCTTTGCTTGGCGTGTATTCGTTCAGAAAAATTGCCCGATAATCTTGTAAATCACCACGAGGTTTATGCCGCTCAAACTCGGGTAATTTTAATTGCCGTGCTTTTGCGGCAGCCTCAGTAGAAATGGTGTGTGTAATACGGTGATGACTCTATTGTTCATCACCAACCATCTGTGCTATTTTGACCCACTTAGCCCGTGTAGGAATCTTAATGTAATAATGTGCTACTGTTTTTCGAAGTTGTTTCACTGTCAACTGTGGCTCCTCTGGAGAAGATCCTAACATTACAAGTATATCATATTTATTCATATAGCATGGTATTCTTATTCCGCGTTCTTGTTTCAGTTTATTCACAGTTGGCATGCTTATATATAAGGGAAATCGTTGTCTAATTGAGAAATGTTTGCATTATTGTTTTTACTTTACCAGGATCAGAAACTGCAATCGCTTTAATTCTGGCTATTATTTCATTTACTTCAATATCGTTTTCAACAGCATTGACGTTGTCAAATGTTTTTACAATCATACGTTCCATAACAGATCCACATGGTCGGCAAAGCTGATTACGCTAGCAAATGTGATTTACAGTATTCGCTAGCAAATGTGATTAACAGTATTCGTAATTGGATGTTCTGCCGCAAAGTTCACATTTTCCAAGGCATACACCTTTGCAGTTATTGCGTCCAAATGCCATTGAACTTTGATCTATGTAAAAGTTCATCTAATCTGGTATATTAATTTTTCCACTCGCCGCCGTTTTATCTCCTCCTCTGCATTCAGTCATACATGGATATTGAGGCAAGATGGATAGGAAATACGGAGTCCAATTTTATTTTGATTTTATGGTAATTCGAAATTCTAAATCAGGCTTTTTTTTAAAAAAAAACAGGCTTATTCTTTTTGGAAACATGAAATTCGCCTGCAAATCCGGATAAAATATATTCCAACATACTATCGGCCAACATGAGCTCAAATGTCTCGTTATTGAGCATTACACCGACTCGAAGAATACGACCAGACTTTGCACGTTTGTATCCAACAATATGAAATGTCTTAGAGTGCTTGTAAATTTCCTCAATAGTTTTTGCTTCATTGTTTTTGGCAATAACTTCTGAGAATTTCTCAGAGTGCTTGCGCTGCTCCATTTCTGCATCGTTGTAGTTCATTTCATATATCCTCTGAAGAATGGTGAGTGTGGATGCCATTGTTATATTAATGCTAAAAATATCTGTCTAATTGATTTATTCTTGGTGAACTTCAGAACTGCTACTATATTCGCTTGATGTTTCAATGTCATTAGAGTATTCATCCGTTTCAGTAGTCCACGTCAGCGACATAAACTATTCTTGCACAATATCATATAATGACATTTCACGTATTTTGTTGTATTGTTCTCCATGTCTGCGTCGCTGCGATTCCAAGATAATTCCGAACTCAATTAATTTATCAAGATGCTCCGGATACGTATTTGAAAAATCATACAAGATCTTTTGAGCCTCTTTGACAAACCTGTATGATACATTCAAACGAAACAACAATTTAATCCTCTCTGTATCATTAGAAACACTCCATTAGTCTGGTAATATTATGCCACAATTGGAAATATCCATCAAACCTTTTAAAGTACTGTATGTATCTATCTGTGTACTTTATATATATCACGATAATTGTTTAATAGAAAAGGAAATATCTCCGCTCGGTTGTGCTTGTCAACATGTATTCTTTGAAATTATTAGCCTATTTTAAGCTGTCATACACGAAATTCTTACTGTCAACCGATGAACGTAGTCCATATTAATTACGGCGGTTTGAATTTGCAACCCCAGATGAGCCCCTATTTTGCCAGGCGACATACTAGAAGGCCCAGAGGTTCTTTCAAACCAAAGTACGTCTGAAAGAATGTATGCGTGCTTCGTACTTGTAATTAAAACCGACCTTGTACCATCAAATTGACTTTCACTCTTTCATGTACAACCAACCTAAGCATCGACGTCTCGTCAATTATTAATAAAAATAGCAATTTCCGCCAGTGTGACTCGAACTTACAATGTTGTGATTACCAGTATAAGGCTTTATTTTGTTCGCCCACCAATCACACTTTCAAGTGATTGAAAAGAACTTATATTTAAAGTTAACAGACTGTTGAGAAAACATGCGCCCGCACTCTCCCCTGTATTAAGCCAATGTGAAAATTACGCCATTTTGAATTACATGTACTATTTCATGGATTATTACACGCCTCCGTATAATGGTAAGCATACATAGTCTTGGATTAGTAATTCTAGGTCTCTCAAATACTGATAGCACGTCCACCAGCAATTATTTAAGAAATTTTCACATTGGTAGTTATCAATTGGCTGGCCTTGTGAGAGACAAGAAATGTAGAGGGGTTGTAGAAGGTTTTGACCAACATCGGTACCAAATACAACAAGTGTACAAAACTGATATTTTACTACTACTCGAGGAACGGAGAGGATGTTACGTATACACATTTCATTGTTGAAAAGAAAGGATCGTTTATATCTAAGCCACTGTACACAATCATTTATAGCCCAACGATTCAAGTGGGAGATGTGAGAATATTTAACAGGTTAAATGAAATGAATACACATTCATGACGAACAAACAAACTGCAACATCTATATCGGATTCTGTGTTACCTGTACGACATTGACGAGGGAGATGCGAGAATATTCAGATTAAATTAGCTTTGCAATATTTAATGATAGATGCATTTCATTCCTTCAAAATATGTAAGACAAGGAATTTAAAGAAAGTTTCTTTAAAATATCATATTTCACAACATTACTTTTTTCAAGGCTGGGACGATACATTATAACTTTAGGAAACAAGAAATCACCATAATTGTTTCCCGGTCAGTTCAACTTGGTGCTGGCGCAACAGAAAGAAAACATCTTTTAGTGACTTTGACGCGATTGCTTCGTGATGCAGGGATAAAAACAAATAAAGAACTTTAGTCAGGTAAATCGACCAATGTGAAGGTCTATGATTTTCTAATCAATGTCGAACAGTTTGCAATTTAAAAATATAGCAGAAAGCACTGCATTATCCCATCGAAAGCAGTGATAAAATTGTAGGTACCAGGAACCTTTCTTAAGTTAAGTTCGAATTATTGATTTTATAGATTAAACATCTTTTGATGTTCATTTGCCCCTTCAAAACTACAAACTGCTTTGATTAAAATGCCGGTTTGCTTACAATATGATTTTGACAATGATGCAACTTGTGCAGAAAGTAAGAATTGCAACTGTGCACTTTATGCAATTAATTAGAGGAAGTGAGTTTCATGAAGATATTAAATGTATTAAATTTAAGACTAAATTGAAGAGAAACATTGTTTTATTTAACTATAAATGACTAGGTCAATACAGTTGCTATAATTTAGATACATTACACTTACTTACTACACAATTTATGAAACGAATTTTGCTGTTAAGAGATCCTATTCTACACCTTTTGAATATTTTACAAGTGCTATTAAATCACATTAAAATATCAAAACGAAAATAAACTTCTTGAACATTTTCATCTTTTCCGTTCCACTTCACGGTAAGTTTTGACATCTATGAAACAAATTTGTATTTTAAGTTTTTAAATTTTTATAAATTTGTAATTATTTGTAGCGTTCTGGTGACGATCCATATCAATATCGTTTTGATTGGATATAAATCTCTTTATAGTACACCTTAGTTTAGAAAGATTTAAAAGATAAGAAAGAATGTGTTAAAACTAAGATTGTTTTTACTTGTTTGTGCTGTGACCTTTTGTATTAAATAATTTTATAATATACAAGTGTTGCTTACGGAATTATGCAACTTCTAATGATAAAAGGAAGAAAAGAAACGGCTTAAGAGGCTCGTTTCATATTTCTCACATAATGAACCTCTCGTTGTGGGTGGGGAGGGGGAGGGGTATTTTTAAAAGTGGGAGTGGGCTTATCATCGAGAAAAAACTTCGGTAAATGAATATTTGCCAATTATTAGCAAATGTGGTGGAGTGCCATATTAGAACCATTTACTGATCATTTGGAAATAAATGTAAGTGCTGTATACTGTGTGTGGATAACGTTGAGTCCGAATTTGTAATTTAGAATATTTGTGTATCGCGCTGTCTTTGTTATGAGGCTTTGGCCTCTTTTGATCGCTAGATTCAGTATTAGGCATGGACAGATTTCTTCCAAATCGTGAAAGTGTTTATCTTTGGTATTAGAACACTTGTAGATATTTATAACAGGTCGTATAACATAGACTTTATCGTGCACATTTGATCACCTTTTGAAAGGAAAATTTATGATCAATCTAAACAAGAGCTAAACAAACGTAACAATCCTTTCTGAAGAGTATTTTTGCTTCCGCGTGCTTTTATACGGGATTGAAACGAAATTGTAACACACAGAAACGACTACGCCATTTAAATAAATGACGGGTTTTCGTTTCTTTTAAACTCTTAAAGGCAAAAAATACAGTTATTAGCTGTTCTAGCGCTATAAATTACTAATTTCCTCATTAAGAATTTTAAACATTATTATATAACAGTATATTTTATTTATATATGAATGATATTAATTATATGTTATATTAAAGATAATGATATTTTTTTCTACATTTGCAAAGTCATGGATCATTACTTACGTTCAGGAGTTGGTTGAAAATATTGCTGGCAACAATTGCAATATGATCTGTTCACTTTGAAATTATGCTAAATTACAATTTATTTTGAACTAAAACTGATAATTTAAAACAGGGAGCCGTGTTCAATGCTGCTAATGATCAGTTTGACTTATTTCGTGATACAGTAAGAAACCCAAGTAATTTTCCTAGGACATTAGAAAACCTTGTCTGCGGTTTATTTTGTTAGTTTTTTTACCGTTAGGGTTTTTAGCATGAAATAAATGTCTGATTTCTAAATAACGCTTTCATCGTCTTCAGTGCGTTATTTATTTATTTAAATCTTTTTTCTTTTTCTTTTTTTCCTGTAATTTTATTTGACGAATTCAATTTTGTATGAGAGAGAGAGAGAGAGAGAGAGAGAGAGAGAGAGGCAGCTGATGCTCGACATGAAACATTACACATATAGAATGAGCATAAAATGCCTTAATAAAGTAATAAGAAAGATGAAGAAAATATCACGATAATAATAATAATAATAATAATAATAATAATAATAATAATACAGGAATTATTTTGATAGCATTTGTAGGAATACAAATGTTTCTTTGATATACGTTTGAAATATATAATAGAATAAACGATCATTAATATCCTCAGTAAATTGAGATGATCCATATTATACAATATATGTAGTTGCGGTTATAAATATTTTACAAAAACTCAGAACAAGCATCCAACGTTGTTTGCTGCAATGATTACAAAATAAAAAATATATTGATATAATATAATCATGCAGTACACAAGCATCCTGTACATATTTTACTGATCATGTAAGGCAGATGCAAAAAAGAGTATTACATAATGAAAAAAAAGGAATGTTGAAGCCGGACAACCTTTTATATATCAGGATATCTAGACTGAAAAAACAAGTCTTCAAACTTCTTTGATATTTTTGTATCTATTTGATTGTTGAATACCTATCTAACAACCTACCAACATACATAGATACATGCATGCATCCACAAAAAAATCATCAGCTAATTGGATATATGTTCTTGATGGAACATAAAAATTGAAAACTTTATTCATTCAAACATCGAATCTATACTGCTGGAAAGACTCCATTTCCCCATCCCATATCGTCCATGAGCCATAGGTTAATATATTGCAGCAAATTACCAGTTTCCACAGATACCCAATACGTGTAGACAAAAAAATACTTACCGCTCCAATAGTTACAAAGAACATGTCTTTATTGCTGCGAAGCGGAGCTGAAAGGCTCTAAAATCACAATGCGCCATGATCCTCTCCCCCGTACTAACATCACTGTTTTGATAGGATTTTCACACTACCTTTTAAAAGATCTTGAGAGTTTAATGGAAGTGACATCCATTAAAAGAGCCCCGAAATACCGGTATCTGATAAATCCAACCTGACAAAGAGGACGCACTTGTTTCGACCGCCCCAATATAATAACAGATACAATGCATCTCAAAAATGTAATACGCAGCTTTGTCCCTCAAGAAGTGCAAAATAAAGAATTTTGAAGTTAGTTTTTAAAGCATTTTATCTAAGAATTTTATGATTTGTTGAAAGTGCGGAATACAAATTGCACTGGCATTACACTTCTCTATCGCAGCTGAAATTTTCAAAGACATTTTTAATGTTAGTGCAAATATTTATTCTTTTTAAGGGATTGAACATGGCATCTTCAAATACTTCCACACTTTCGCCTGTTAATTAGATCAAATGTTTGAGCAAAGAAAAAACAAAAGCCAAAGAAAAAAACAAAAAAGAAACAGCCAACAAGCAAATAATTACTGTTTCCGTCCCGGCTGCTTGCATTTTTAATTTTTAAATTTATCATGTACTACTTGGGAGTGGGTCCCAAACCATACATATTCTAAAATAGGTCTAACTAAACCTTTGAAAGCTAATTCTTTCACATTTTGTTGGCATGTAAGTTGGTCTTATTAGGCTTAAAGTACGATTTGCCTTGGTATATATATCTTGAATGTGAAGGTTCTTTTTCAGTAATCGTAAAACCTATTTATTTTATTTAGTTGAGTTTCTAAAGACGTTCCTTCCAAGGAATATGACATACTATATTAAATTTAAGATTCTCCTAGTTCCTTGATGTTAATAAATTACTATCTGAGACTCAAACTGGATTCAGGAATGGCTATTCCACAATAGACAATATCTTTCTTTTGTATATCCTTATTGAATATATTAGGCATTGCAGAGAGAATCTTTTTCGTACTTTTGTTGATTTTAAAAGTGCTTTGCCTTTGATAATGTATACAGAATTGTATTGTAGCATAAGTTGTATTCGATAGGCATCGGGGGAACGTGTTTTAATGTTATATTAAGTATTTATATTGATATCAAATCATGTGTATATGTAAATAATGACAATTCGGGTTTTTCATCTGGTGAAAAAGGTGTAAGACAAGGGGAAAATGTATCTTCATTATTGTTCTCCTTATTCCTAAATGACCTAGAATCATTTTTATTAGTAAACGGGTGCAGAGATTGCGCTGTGCCCTCCAAACGTACTGATTTTGTAAATATGTTAAATGTTATGTTGCTTTTATACGGTGATGACACTATACCTGTCGCAGATAATCCTGCTGAAATGCAACATACATATGATATGTTTAGTAAATATTGCGATAACTGGAAACTTACAATCAATACAGAGAAAACAAAAAGTATTGTATTTGGTTATAAAAAAAGGAGCACACATACAAATTTAAGGGAAAAATGCCTTTATTGATGTTATATATATAAATCCTTAAGCCTTATATTTCACAAGAATGGAAAGTTCTCCAATGACCTGAAAAATCTAGCATGTATAGTTAATAAAGGTATCCATTTACTTAAAAAGCGTATACACAATTTAGATTTGCCTATTAACTGTCAGTTAAAACTGTTCGATCAGACCATTGTACCTATCTAAACATATGCTTGTGAAATTTGGGGATTTGTAAGATCAGATATAGTTGGCCAAACTCATCTTTCCTTCCTTAGAAGAATACTGAATGTCATTAATGTACCCCTCTTTATATGGTATACTCTATATATGGTAAACGGTGAACTTGGTCGGTTCTCCTTAACTATTAACATTAGAAGTCGCCTGATAAACTATTAGGCTAGATTAGTTAGTGGTTATGAAGAAAAAATGTTTTATCATATGTATTCTATCTTATACAAACATTTTTGTGATAATTCCTATTACAATAAATGGATACTAGAACTAAAATCTGTATTAGATGATGATGGGTTCAGCTACGTATGGAGAAATCGAAGTTTGTTGTCAGTTAAATGGTTCGCAAAGCCAGTAGAACTATGATTAAAAGATCAATACAGACAAGTTTGGGCAGCTAACATCAATACCTCATCATAAGGTCTTAAGTAGAAGTTATTTAAAACTAGTTTTGGATTTAGAAAAGATCATTACCAAAAATATATCTAAAAGCTTAATTAGGTTTAGAACTGCAAATCGTAGGTTTCCTGTTGACACTGGTAGATGGACTAATGTTTCCTATAAAAAAAGATAAGGCCACTCTGTCACTCGCAAGAAATAGGTGATGATATTATTATCTGCTGTCGTGTTCTTATTTTCATGATGAAAGACAAAAATGTATACCTAATTTTTACATTTCCAGGACTAACGTTTATAAATATAATCAATTAATGAATACAGGTAGCATACGACTCTTGAAAAATATTTGCAGGTTCTTCGATTGTGTTTTCCGAATTGTCTAATCCCTGTTAAGCATTATCTTATGATATCACATGCTATATTTATGTTATTTTTGTTATATACCTAATATGTTGTAAACTTTACAACCTGAGTGTAATAAAGTCTTGTCTTGTCTTGTCTTGTCATCCACATATACACATACACATATATTTGTAGTTCTTGAATGGGCAGAGATGTCAATAGTTGAGTGGTTGAGTATAATGAACAGAGATGTCAATAGATGAGTATACAACATTGCTTACACTTGATTAAATATGTGTCAGAAACATCACCACGGTATGAACAAAGCTATGAACCAATCATAACAAGTGATATTTGTTAACGCGAGTTGGTTGCACGTACAGAGTTGGCAAAGCGACACATATAAATTTCAAGGTTACTGTAACTGTGGTACAAACAAGGCTAATCGCTAAATTACGATAAGTGCTTAAGACAATAAGTGTTAATCGTTAACCGGAGTTTACCTCACATGCAGATTTGGCACAGCCACACATTATGAGCTCAGTATAAAAAAAAAAAAAAGAAAAAAAAAAAAAAAAAAATATTTAGTACACCAGAGATATAGTGTAAACATTTAGATACAGGACCAAAAAGGTATAAACAAATCAATACAGAGGTCTTAAAGGAGACCAAGTACGACAAATAAATTATATATATATATATATAAAATGCGCGTGTGTGTGTGTTTGTGTGTGTGTGTGTGTGTGTGTGTGTGTGTGTGTGTGTGTGTGTGTGTGTGGTACACTAAGGCGACTACAGTCTACCTAATGTCCTAGCAGGGTAATAAGTGACATCACATAATAAGGGAAAAGAGCTATTCTCAAATATGAACTCAAGTTGATTCAAACTGAATATCAAAGGCTGAAAACAGAAACAACTTAAAAGACTACAAATTTTGAAAAGAATAAAAGGTAACGAATATCACAATAATGTTGATGCAATCATATAGACATTTAAACCTCGTTTCAAACTTAATTCAAAGAGGGTATATCAGTCATACCCACTACACCATCAACTATACATTTTTCCTGGAAAATTTGTTTAATATGCACCATTTTAATGCATTTATAAAAAATTAAATCACAGAGAATTGCCACAAAAAATAACCAAAATCAGCTGATATGGAAAAGAGCTTCTACAACACGTGGACAAAGTAAAATCCGGTGCACCTGTAATAGTGAGTAGCAGTTTGTAGATATATATATATATTCTCGATTTCTATTCTCGCGACGGGAACGCGATCAATCGTTTGATCTAATAACATGCACGGGGATTTCCAACCAAGCATTTGGTCATCCCTAACGAGCCGAGTGACCCCAACACAGAAATTCCCCTTGAGTACCCCATGGTTGTAGGAAATGAGGGAATAGATATGGTCAGCGTGTGCCCAGAATTACCGGAAGGTCAGCGTCAGCAAGTCAGGGCAATTTTGAGTAAGTACCCACACGTATTTACAGATCGACCAGGTAATACTGGATTAATAACGCACGAGATAAACTTGAATACCTCGGAGCCAATCAGAATAAAGGGATATCCAATACCCTTTAACGCACGGGAGACAATCGATGAGGAAGTAGGTAAAATGTTAGACCTGGGAGTGATTGAACCCTCAAACTCCCCCTATTCTTCCCCCGTGGTATTGGTCCGAAAGAAAGACGGAACGAATCGATTTTGCATAGACTTTCGACAACTAAATAAAGTCACCGTGTTTGATGCTGAACCGATGCCAGACATGGAGGGCTTGTTTTCAAAATTGGCGGGGCACCAGTACATTTCTAAATTAGATCTCACAAAAGGATATTGGCAGGTGCCCATCGCTGAAAATGCCCGCGTATTAACGGCATTCGCGACCCCTAAAGGTCTTTTCCAGTTTAAGGTTATGCCTTTTGGTCTGGTTAACGCCGGTGCGTCGTGCGTGCGTCTTATGCGAAAATTGTTGAAAGGCACGAACAACGTAGATAGTTTTGTCGACGATATTCTTGTATATACACATACCTGGGAAGAGCATGTTAGGGTATTAGTCGATCTGTTTGACAGACTTCGCAAGGCAAATCTCACAGCGAGACCCTCCAAGTGTAGCATAGCATATTCTAACTTGGAATGCTTGGGCCATCTAGTAAGTGGGTCAGGGCAGTTAAAACCCCACCCTGATAAAATTGAAGCCATTAAAGATGCTCCTAGGCCAGAAACCAAGAAACAGATACGATCGTTTCTTGGATTGATAGGTTTTTATAGGAAGTTCGTTCCAAATTTCGCCGCTATAGCTAGTCCATTGACGGATTTAACTAGGAAAGGGCAGCCAAATAAAGTTTCTTGGGGTTTATGCCAAGAAAAGGCTTTTAACGCCCTTAAGGCAAGATTGATGAGTGCACCGATCCTAAAGCTGCCAGAATTAAATAAATCGTTCATATTGAGAACTGATGCATCCGACACGGGCTTAGGAGCAGTTTTGCTACAGGAGCAAGATGGGGTAAAGTTACCCATAGCTTATGCTAGTAGGAAATTGCTGCCTAGGAAGCAAAACTACTCCGTGATCGAAAAGGAGTGCTTGGCACTGGTGTGGGGTATAGGTAAATTCCACACGTACCTTTTCGGAAGGGAATTTGTCCTTGAAACGGACCATCAGCCTCTCATATATTTGAACAAGGCAAAAGTTGCCAACGCAAGATTGATGCGTTGGGCATTGACTCTGCAGCCATATCGTTTCCGGATCGAAGCAATCAGAGGGTCGGAAAATGTAGGGGCCGATTATTTAAGCAGAGTGTGATTTGCAGTTTTTTTTTTCCTTTCCATGATATTCTGGTAATGTAAATAATACGTTTCAGTTTGTATTTTTGCAAAATTCCGTGATTTTCTAAAAGTGCTTCCACTTTTTTTTTAAGGGGGGAGGTATTGTCACGGAATTGTATGGTTTATATCAATATGTATATGTGATCAAAAATGTATTCGGGTTTCGTTTCCGACTAGAGCGTTACTCGGGGGTTGTTTTTTTTTTCGGCTCTAGTTATTTTGAAATACTGAGCGCAATTCACCCCATGCTGCACGTGCAAATTGCCTGCAGTGGAAACTCACGTACCTAGCTGCTGCGCATATCTGTCACAGCTAGAGTACATATAGAGCGAATTCTCTATAAACAAATTACACTACGACGAGTCTTGTCAGAAAGCTTACCTCTTTACGGGAGCAAAACTTCAGCTGTAGAGCTGTTCCTTATGTATGGTTCGGTGGTGTGAAGTCACAGAACTCTGTGTGGTTTCGTGTGACGTGTACGCTGTGTCTGGTGACGTTGTTTCGGAAGAGTGTACTGGTTTTCTCGATGCGAGGGACCAAGGCTTCTCGACCAACGGGTCTGTGTTAATGTGAAGGCTCTCGAGGGATCCTTCAACAGACTGAGAGGGGTGGACCATGCGTGGTGGCTCCTTGACCATGGACTAGAGCGGGTGGAACCGGAGATACATCTTGGCCGTCAAACGGGCGCCACGATAGTTATATTTATTGCGTGTTCCATTTTATTGTTATCTCAATATTGCTATCTGTGCAAAATTACATTCATTCCCATTTCAATATCGCTATATGTGTGATAGATTCATAATTTCATGCATTCCCACTTCATTTTCGTTATATGAACGATATATTCATAAATTCATACATATTCCAATATCGCTTGATGAATTGATAAATTGATGAGTATCATATTGATAAGTGCATAAATCACATGCTTTGGTCACCCTTGGTACTTAATAAGACCTTGTTTATATTGGGGTGTAGATCATATACTCTTATTTGTTGATTGGCGATAGGATGCTATTCACGTTTGTTTAAAATTCCATTCGTTAAATTCATCTTTGATTTTTCTCGTTGAGTTACTTGTTGTTGATAGTTCCATGTTAGGAACTTTATAATTTTCCTTATCTTTTTGTTATAATGGTGTCAGATTTGTTCATCTTTAAATTGCGTTTATAAATAAACATCTTATTAACGCAGTTGCTTTCTGTGTCTTCACTAATCCAGTCCCAACCCGGCTTCATCCTGTGACAAAGTAAAATCCGGTGCACCTGTAATAGTGTGTAGCAGTTTGTAGATATATATATATTTTGAAGATGCAATTGTTCCTGCGGTGTTATATGTTTGAGCAAAGTGCCTAGAACCGAGACTTTGTGTCTGACACAACAAGCTGCTGTGCCTTCGTCTTCAGCTTAAGATGAGAGGTGTTCTGAATGGAGATTTGCACACTTCGTCTTCATGCCTGTTAATAACACTTCCGTACATCTTCAGCACGATTTTTTCAGAACTTTCATGTGAAATTAGGTAGCAATTGGAATTAATTTAATGACGTCCTGGTACACTCAGTCAGTAATATTGGATGCTTTCGGTAACAATTAGTGACAGTAAATTTAATGACAGTTTGTAACAGAGAGTAAGTTACAAATGGTTACTTTCGGTAACACTTAGTGACATACAATAACATTTAGCCATTGACAGTTGTGTAATATTCAATAGCAATTAGTTAAAGACAATTTCCCTACCTATATTTTCAGTTGGCATGCATAAGCAGTGTTTTCATTACCTCACTCAAGAAGGGAAACGTTGAATTTAAAACAACATGTCAAAAAGGAAATGTCCTGACGAGATAGATGAATTCAATACACTCAAACTTGCAAGCAACTATCCAGTTTTATAAGCAGAGTAGAAACGAAAAGACCTAGATAAATTGCACCTTGAGCAACACTATAGATGAAACGATGGCTAAAGCAAACGAACAACCAGAGAGAAAGCATTAAAGTTACTATAAAAGGAATTAGCGCTGCAGAGACCAAAACTATACAGTATGTTTAACAAACTAACGGATACAGAGTCAAATCAGACATATTCTTTATTTTGCAACCAATCGAAGAAAAGAGTTAAAACAAGCAGATAAGGAGATCGAGCAAATGGATGGATTGTATGAAAGCAAAACAAATAGAAGATAGTAAGCTTAAAGATATTAAAATGAGAGAAAGGCATTGGTTGGAACACTGTCTATATCAAACTTGATGTTGCTTATTAGTATTTTCTACATCATTTACACGTTGGAATCATCAAAACCAACTGTTCAACATGAAAACGAAACGGCAAAGTCTCAACAAAATCCAGCGGTAAGATCTGGACTGAAGGCACTTTAAAATCCAAGGGCAAAACATATACAACTTGATAACAACCATTACATCCCTCAACTAATTTAGTTTCTATTCTTTAGATACTACATAATTCTGCTCTTCAGATGATTAGCCATTTTATGTATTGTAAATGTTTCAGACCAAAAAATAAGACATTTTATTTACCACGCATCGTTAAACACAGTTCTTACACTTTTATAAAGCATTATGAAGTAGGCTACATGACTGAACCACCGTCTAAATTTGCTTTCGAGGTGATACTTAAATTTCTTGTACCTATCGCTATGTCAGATATGACAATATACTGTTTAATTGTGCTTTGATTGTTGCCCGATAGCATGATTCCCAAGGCAAAATAAGTCTAGACTTCTTTTTTAGAATGCATTTTTGTTTCTAAAACCTTTCCCACAATCAGAGCAAAGTTGAATGTCTTGAACAAAGTCCGTAATATATGGTAATTCATGTTGCCTTCTACTGATGCAAGAATTTCTTTCTTTTATATCTTTAATCGTGCAGGATATTGCTAAGATGTCAAATAAGAAAATTTTAATTTTGTCCAACATTGTGTAGATAGTGTATATTGCTTTGTGCAGCCTGTCCCGAATAGTTGGGTAAGATACGCAAATTGGAAGATGTATTGAGGAGGCTTGTAATTTTTTTCTATTATGTTTTTTCTACTGGTTTATCGAGGATGGAAGTTATAATTTTTTTTTGATTTAACTAAGACAAATGTCGAATTTATCATTTTTCATTTGCATGATTTGTTTAAACCATTTCTAAATTACTGAGCTTATTATGATCACGTATTATATTTGTCCTAATTTTATGTAGTGGCCGTCTGTAGACAATGTGGTGTTTCTGAGTTACTGACGCTACTAATTTCCTTATACAGATACTGTTCTTGTCGCCGTTAACTTTGCAATGGTATATGGTTCATTTATAATCTAATGTTTTGTCAAATATCTTTAAAAGCAACACATGTCCTATTGAGATATTTTCAAAAGAAAGTATATACAATTGAATAAATTTATGTTATTTTTTAATAGATTATTTTTAAAAAATATCCTACGGTCGGCTGTGCTGTACTCCAATATGCTTACCATTAGGACTCCTGTATACATTCTCTTAAATCAAAACAACAGCAGTAGCATTTATTTTAGTAAAATTTCAAATCAGTTGCTGCATGACCTTTTATTATTTCTGATTCTATGCAATTAGTTTTGAAATAGTAGAGAAGTACGCGTTTTAACGTGTAATGCAAAATTATGTTGTCCTCAGCTACATTAGAATCTACAACAATTTACAGTATTGAGAGTGGTTCAGACCACAGTCTATAATAAAATATATATTTAGTGAAATAATGGCTTGTTGCAGCCCATAGCCATTAATCTGTCATTCGTAAGTAGCATGAATGAAATTTCTCGCCGGATAGTATGGTGAGTAGCTAAATCCAAATTTTAGCCGATGACAATATATTTATTTGTACTTCAATCTGAGTGGTCTAGTAATTTTAATGATTTTCCAAAAAATCCCCATATTGAGCTGGTCTAGTGATAGTTCAATTTTTATTTTTAAATATTCTCCCGTCCTCATATGGTGTTAAAAAGGCAGAAAATAATTGGTCTAGCTACCCCATATCTACACTAATGGTATATGAATAAATTTAATTCTTGAATTATATCTTCGTTCGGATATATATAAGGACGCCACATTTTGATATAATGCGAACGCCTTCAGTTTGAATTACGTAAATAATTTTCCTGCCTTGAGTCCGAATGACTCGTCCGAGGCGCGAACTACAGCGATTATACACGATTAACAGCTTTATAAATTCTAGCCCTGAACGCTCTGTATTTATTAGTTTTTAAAGTAGAAAAATCATCATCGTAACGGATCATCGTTGTACATTCACTACATGCACATATTTGAACCCCTTTCCAGGGCTCACTTTTACACAGAGACACTATCATGTAGCGGCATTCACAAAATGGTAGTCTTATTCAAGAATTGGTTTATATTTGAAATGCTTACTGTTTCACCTGTTCGAAATTTAGTTGTTTAGAATGTATCTATCATTAGATAACCAAAGAAATTGATCCATATTTTTTAAAAATGTTTTCTTCCATGCTTTGAAGTCATGTCTATTGATCTGTGACGAGTGTTATTGTATCCCTCAGTTAAATGTGGTAAAGCATCAACCCATTATATCTAGTCTAAACATAAAGATAATCATTCACATAATAATTATAAAAGCCTCGTTTTTCTGTAATCAATCAATCAATCTGTATTTCCTCCATATTGTTCGTCCTTCGACTTCAAATATGACCATGATATCACTAACTGGTTTGGTTTCTGTGGGTACGTGAGTGGCTGATCAGGCCAATTTGTGCTCTGAACTTTCTGTGGCACACTAGACAGGAGATGCCGCGTGGGTCTGCTTGATCAATAGAGGACGAGCAGCAGTTCTGAGATTTATGCTGTTCGCGCTTCTGCATTGCCTGTGCGATTCTCCTCCGTTCAAAGTCTGTAGCTCCAGTGCGGATGGGACTGCGCCAGGCAGAGTGATCCTGTGCCAGATCTTCCCAAGACTCAGGGTCAATGTTAAAATATTTCAAGGATGTTTTGAACGAATCTTTGAAGCTTTTCTTCTGATCAACCTGAGATCGCTTTCCCTCCTTCAGCTCGCCGCAGAAGATCTTCTTTGGTAGTCGCTCTTCTGACATCCTGATGACGTGGCCTGCCCATCTCAGCTGTCATTTCTTCAGCAGAGTGTGGATGTTTGGAATATCTGCCCGTGTGAGAACGTCAGTATCTGGGGCCCTGTCCTGCCCTCTTATTCCCATAAGTTTCCTCAAGCAGCCCATAGGAAAATGGTTCATCTTCTTGGCATGGCGTCTGTACACCGTCCAGGTTTCGCAAGCATACAGCAAGGTAGGCAAGACAATGGCTTTGTAGACCTTAAGTTTTGTTTGTAGACTGATGCCTCTGCGCTACCACACATTTGAGCTTAGTCTGCCAAAGGCCACACTTGCTTTAGCAATTATGATGTTGGTTTCATCATCGATGTGGACTGCACGTGATAGTGTACTGCCGAGATAGATGAACTTGTCCACTGCCAAAAGAGTTTGGCCCTTTACTATGATGGTAGGCTCTACGTTTTCAGGTGCAGCTTGGTACATTACCTTTGTCTTCTTGATACTGATTGTGAGACCAAAAAGTGTCACAAGCTGAAGGGAAATGGTCTATACTTTGTTGCATGTCAGACTCAGATTTGGCATTCAGGGGACAGTCGTCAGCAAACAGGAGATCAAGAACAGTCACATCCTGTAATTACGTCTTCGCCTGTAGTCTCCTCAGATTGAACAGCTTGCCGTCAGTCCGGTATCTGATGTAGATTCCAGTGTCATAGTCAGGGAAGGCATTAGTAAACATGACAGAGAACATCATACTGAAGAGTGTTGGGGCCAACACACCACCTTGCTTGACTCCATTGGTGACTGGGATTGTTCAGATTACTCGCTGTCGTCCACGACACAAGTGAGCATGCCATCATGGAATTGCTTAACCATCACGATGAATTTATCTGAGCAACCAAATTTTTCCATGATATTCCGAAGGCATTACAGCTGACTGTGTCAAGGCTTTAGCTAGGTTGATGAATGTCGTGTACAGGTTGGAGTTCTGCTCTTGGCATTTCTTCTGGAGGTGGCGAGCTGCAAACACGTTTTCTGTGGTCCCTCGTCCTTTTCTGGAGCCACAAAGACTCTCAGGGACGAGCCCTTGATGGATGTGACGCACAAGGCGATTCAGCAGAATTCTGGCGAGGATTTTGCCAGCTACTGAATGCAAGGAGATGCCCTGATGGTTGTCGCAGGATCTTCTGTTGCCTTTCCGCTTGTACAAGTGGACGATGGATGCATCCTTGCACTCCTGGGGTATAGTTTCCTGAGTCCACATTGACTGGAAGAGTTCAGTCAGTTTCTGTGCCATGTGCGAGCCTCCGGCTTTGTACACTTCTGCTGGTATAGCATCTGCTCCAGGTGATTTACCATTTACAGCATTTTAATTGTTTTTACAGCTGCAGTCAGCGTTGGAGGATCAGCAACTGATATGTTGATCTCCACTTGGGCAGTCGATCAATTGCCTCCTCACTGTTAGATGACTGTTGTTTGAGGATGTTGCTGAAGTGTTCTGCCCATCTTTGTAGTATATTTTCTTTGTCAGCGAGCAGTGTGGTGCTGTCAGCACTCAGTACTGGAGATGTTCCTGAGTGTCTTCAATGCATCATAGAAGTTCCTCATATCATTCCTGTCTGCGTGGGACGGAATCTCATTTGCCATGGGTCTTGCAACTCACTGAGTTTTGCTTTGGACAGTCCTCTTGATGTTGTTGAAGGCTGCATTCTTAGATGATGAAGTGTTGTCTTCTAAGCAGTCCTTCTGTAACCGATGTTTCTCATTCATAAGTCTCTGTATGCAGCATCATTTTCATCATTCCAATCTTGATGTTTACGTGTGGTGGGACGGATGGTTTTGGATGCAGTTGAGTACACAGAGTCTCTGAAGTATGCCCAGTTTTTCCAGGGCATTCTCAGAGTTTTGTATATAGTTGGCTGCACGGTTCTTCAACAAATGCCTGTTTCACATTCTCCTATTTCAATTTGGAGACATTAAGCTTGTGGGCACTTTTTTGCCTTGTGGTTGTCTGCTAGGCTGAATCTGGATATTGAACTTGGAGATTATGAGCCTGTGGTCAGTCCAGCATTCTGCACTTCTCATTGCCGTCGTCAGTCGGACATCCTGCCAATCTCTTCTGACGATGATGTAGTCAATAAGATGTCAGTGCTTGGAGCGTGGGTGCTTCCAAGACGTTTTGTTGCGGTTTGGGAGGCGGAATACTGTGTTGGTTATTAGAAGGTCATGTTCAGCGCATTTCCTCATGATAGTTCAACCTACAAATATAAATGGATTGTAACATACATTTCTTTTAGTTGTTTACATTGACGATTATGATAAACATTCCAGAAAATCAATTACACCTAATAAACTAATACAGATGAAGAAGAAACATATGGGCCAAATTGTGTTTGTAGTCGAAATTGTGAAATATCATGATGTCTGTTCGTTCTGTTGCCCCAAGCAGTCTCTTCCTTTTCAAATATGGCCAAGTTGACCAATTGTTTCCATTGAAATTTGTTAGGATAAATTGATTGATTAATAAAATTCTATTGGAAATCTGTAAGCTTATGATTTTATATGCCATTGTTTTAAATAGTTAAGCTTTGTATCCTCGTCTCCTGTTATATATTTGCAATCATCTCATTCTGCCTTTTCAGCCATCCTGCAATTTGTGTCTGTGTGCAAGTATTCGGCCATCTTGCCCATTAAGCTTACATAAAACCATTTAAATAATCGGCGGTAAAGAATAGTGACGGGATGAGCTAGAACAGGTAACTTACTTTTACTACTACTCACCTAATTCATTAATACTTTCAGTGTTCATATACATGTATGAATTTTTGCTTTTGATCATTTAAAAAAACTGCCTTTACCACAAACTCTGCAAATGCTATTGTTCTTCGATGTAGAAGTATGAAGAAATACAAAGAAAAGAATAATCATAGTTACATATTTACTTAAGAAAAAAAAAACCCAATTGCTAGCTAAAGAACACAACATGTGAGAGTGGGTTTTATTGCATTCATACCTTTTTCTCCGTAATGACATATACTTGTCGTCCTTTTCTTAAACGGATACAACCACCAACAATTGGAAAGTAAAGCATTTTTGTACAGATCATGGTGTCATGGTGTAAACTTCTACTTTCCACCTTAAAGTCGAGTTGGAGGTCACTAAAAATATATATACTCGATTTATTTTATGTTTTTAAATTATATTTAATGTCATGATTTTTATAGATTTGTTTTATTAAACCAACTGAATATGCTTGTACCTAAAGCGCAGTATGGCAACGTTACATTTGATTATAGTGAGAATATAACGATCTGAAACGAAATCTTCTAATCTAAGAGAGAAAGAGAGAGTAACACACACACACACACACACACACACACACTATGGATAAAAGATAAATTTACCGCTCAAGCTTCACAACAAGGAAGTACCCTAAATGTTATCGTAATTTATTCTGATTTTGATATGTGGATAACGCCGGATTGAAATTCAAAGTGTTTCTTGTTTGTATACAAGAAGGTTTTTGATAAATTTAACATGTCTCTTTTGGTCTTTAAAATGCTTTCTCAGATATGAACATATTTCCTCTAAATCCTCTAGAAGTGTGTAGCTGTAGCGTTTACTAACACATTATTCTAAACAAAATTACAGTCACAAAAACATTCCGAGTACTTTTATCCAGCATCAATCGATAGTTGAATTTATTACCACAATGTACACAAAGATAAAAGCGTGGCACAGGGTCTAGTAGTATCTACATCCACGTCTGTGAAATGTAAACGAAATTGTAAAAAGAGAACCAAACCAGAAAAAAAATGTCGACATCTGTGAAATGAAGGACTATTTTTGGGTCAGCAAGATTCTGTTGGTGCCGATTACCCGGTTACTTCAATGCGTGAATTTAAAAGTTTCTTCACAAAGCATATTATAATATTACATTATATGTTTTTAATGTAATTATAATTCCTATGACAAATTGTAATGTCTCGAAAAAGAAAATCAATCATCGGAGTTTCTTTACAGGATATGACTAGTACAAAATGTTGTATTTATAGTATAAGTTCGAAAAACAATTAGTTAAAAATTTCTCTTTAATCTACGGGGGGTGGGGGTATGGGGTTTCAGCGATGTTTATTTAATCATCAGTATGGTTTGTTACATGACACCGTAGAAACATGTCAGTCACCCAAGATAATCTGATAAAATTTAATTCTGACAGCATTGGATCTTGTCAATTTTTTGTTTGCCTTTCATTGGCCATAACTTGCTTTCCCTTATTCTTTGAAGAAAATGTTGCAATGATTATGTTTGATAATTATTTTTTTTTACCGTGTCTCTCAATGAGTGAGGGATCTGTCATGGAGTTTATTGATAGTTTTGTTTGTTAAGTCGACATTTACTTTAATTTTGACGTATTAATTTATACCCATATGAATTTCATTAAGTATGCTATGCACGTTTCGTAATGCAAATGCATGTAAAATCTAATGGCGGAACATCAAAAATGAAAATACATTCATAGTTTATTAGTATAAATGGGTGCTTCATTAGACAAAAAGTAATCAGAAACACGTTAAATATTCATGTTGTTCTTATAATGGTTCAGCAGATTAGGGGTCAAATGTTAAACATTCTCTACCTTTCTGCATCATCTGGGCTTAGATCGTTTTGGTTTTGACTGGATTTGTAAAACACTGAAACTGTTGCGAAGGCAGTAAAGGTTAAACGTTTCATTTAATGAACTTTGCACCCACGTATGAAATAGTACCCTCTACATTTTGGCATCATATCGTGCACGAATTGTTTAATGCACCTACACAAACACGATCATGTACATTTCCATACTAATACAAATACTTTCAAAATGTTTGTGACACAAGAAATCATATCAGCGTGTCCGATTTATATACTGAAGACCTTTGAAATCTCCAGATTCCAGTTTTAAACATACATTTATTTAAGTTTTGTTTTTCAATTGTCAATATGGACAGATCTGGTTTTGCTAAATATCAGTGAGACGCACACCTCTTCTGTCAAGCTTTGTTAATGCATACTTTAAGTACTTTTATGCCTGCATACATACATACATACATACATACATACATACATACATACATACATACATACATACATATACTGATTAAGCAGAAAGAGATTTTTAATGGTACCGAGAGATTTACATCTTTTAGCATCAGTCTACCATATTTTATGGTTAAACCTGATTTTGTTAAAATGTATGCACAGTCGACATAATTTTCGAATTCTATGTCTGCGATACGAAGGACTCTGGAATAGGCTTTCTACCTCAGAACATAAAACAGTTTATATAATGTACACTTGATCACCAGATCTTGAGCTTTTATTTTGTCGTGTTGCTTAGGGGTGAAAATCTAGGCAGAAGAACAAGAGTTACTCTCCTTGTAATTTACCATCTTTATTGTTGATTAGTGCAGTTATGACAACATCTTTTGATGGTTGCGAATCTTTGGGGCTGTCAAGGAGCGTTTACATTTCTTCATAAAGTGCACACATTGGTGGGGAGAGGGGGTTGAGGGATATTTCAAGAGCTTTGGTGCTATATGCATTTTGAATGCAATTAAATGCTTTGACGTAGACAATCCAAGCTATTCTTGGGTTTCTTTCTTTATCTGAGGTGTGTCCGTGCCGTTTCGTTGATAATAAGTTGCTCATCACATCTATACGATTTTACCCTTATAGACTTAATTTCCTAGCGATAAGAAAGTTTTTTAAAAATGTATGTAGTTTATTATATTAACATATCTGTTTGTCAAATGTCTCCCAATTTATTTTTCCAGTCACTGGTATTGAAAGGGAGCTTAGATAAGTTTCGTGTGCCTATTACCCTACTGGTAAGGATATTTAATAAATTCTACAGAATCACAGTAGTAAATCAATTCAGCAGATTTTGTGAGGTTTCTGATTTTTTTTTTCATTCCCTGTTTTAATTATATTGATCTTTGAGGCAGTGATAATAAAGTTATTTTTTACCGTCATTCCTTCGCACGTAGGACCCCCATCCCCCACCCATTTTGTTCCTGTTTTCCAGGACCCTACTTACTGGTAGTGGAGCGACAATTTATTGCAATATTCAAGATTCCACGACCACCACTAAATCAGGCTATTGCCAACTTAATTGTCTAAATACATGCTTTATCTCTGATTTCAATTTGATATTAGACGTAGGTTCACAATCCTTCTTTTGGAGAAGGCTTCATTTTTCTCTTACCGTTTCCACAAGTCTCAACAAGAAAGCAAAAATGTTGATAAATACTGTGTATTTATTTACAAGTTTGGCTGTGATTAAAGTGTGGAGAACGCTGACATATAACATACCAATATTTTTATTATTTTAAACATTAAAAAAATATCCCACAATGCTTTAGAATATAAATTGACTTAGAGATTACATCTAATGATAATAACATCGAAATAAGCATCATCAACCCTGATAGCACGATGGTTGAAACAGTATGGTATGAGAATGGAATAAGTTATATATGATATAAGTAAATACACAAACTTGTATTTGGATAAATATGCAGTACAATTCGAAGATCTCAAAAACTTCACAAGATCAGTTTATAGCGGTTCAACAAAACAAAACAAAACAATAAAGAAACCCCAATTAAAAGAAAACATTAAATTTATGGAAAACAATGTTAGATTTTAATAACACATGGAGACTCAGTATATGAAGTATATGTTTTTGACTCAACAATACAAATTGGAAAACTTGACCTAAATCGGAAATCATTCGAACGTTTCAAGGTATTGAAGGAACATTGTAAATTGTTGAAAATAAACGTACATGTCATAGATGCATTTTATGTTGGACTGTTGAAAGCACCTAAAGAGAAAGTAGCAAGCGTTATAAATTCTTTGGACATTTTTATATAGTTTCAACTACCGGCGTCAGAGATTTTGCAGAGCAAAAACAAAGAACATCATTTAAAACATCCTGAGTGTCCAATTGCTGACACAAATATTATTCAAATGTGGGAACAAATTAAACGGGACACAATAAAATAAAATACACTGAATTGAAATATTTATTACTGAACAGCGTGTCGTCACATTACAAATGCAGCCGAGTAAAAGTGTTCACTTTAAAACAGTGTATGTTAGTCAAATGGATGACCAATGGCATACAGACATTGGTCACATACAAACATATGAATAATAGAATGATGAATGTCTTCTCAAACTAATCTAGGGCTGTAAAGGTGAAAACGTAAAAGGAAGATGACGTACGTTATGCGTTTAGAGAAATGTGCAAGGAGCGAAGACACTATTAGGCAGTTTGATAAGTACAAAGAACTTTGCAACACAAAAAGTGAAGGATGTGCTAGAAACGGAAAACACTGAATACTGTTTAACTTGCTCAGACAAAAAGGCATCTTTAGTGGAAAGGTTTAACAGAACCTTACAGACTAGAATGTATAAGTATTTTACTTAAATGAAGTAAAAAGAAATTGGGTTGGCAAAGCTAATTTGAGGGATACATGTTGAAGAAAATATAGAGGAAAACAGATCAAAGGCATAGATCAGTTTATCACTTAACAGCAGATATATTTGGAACTCCGACATGTAAAAATTGGTAAAACAGTCAACCGATACAAATAAATAATTGACAAGGGCTACATTTCTAACTTTAGCAAGGCATTAGTTTAAAAGGAGCAAGAAATGTTAGGTGATCCAATCGTTTATAAAGTGCAAGACTTATAGGACAGGATACAGAGGGCATGTTTTACAGCAAATAAGACCACATATACAAAAGTTAAAAAGATCTCGAGGATACAAAAAATGAAAAGTAAAAGTATGTATTCGTGAAATATAAAGGGTATGATGAATCATTTCACAGTTCGGAACCAGCAAAGAACAATGCAATGCTGTATTATAGAGCATAAGAACTTTGAGTTTTTGAAAGATATTGGGGTTCTTAAATGTGACATATATGGAAACAAACGATGCAATATAAAATGCGTCATATGTGAAAGTGCATCCATAAACATTGCCAGAAAGCAACAAAAAAAAAAAAAAAAAGAAACACATGAAAAATTTGATCCGACAACAACCACAGTGGCGATAATACTGTTGGAAATACTTTCTTTTTCCATTTAGGAAGTATATCTGAACTTATGTATGTTTTATTCAGACCTGTATCTCCACATTTAGGTCAATTTCATTTTGTTCCTCTTTGTTTCCTTTTCTCTCTCTCTCTCTCTCTCTCTCTCTCTCTCTCTCTCTCTCTCTCTCTCTCTCTCTCTCTCTCTCCCTGCCCCCTCTCTCCATCATGATGAACAGACCTTAAAATGTGTCAAGACTGTTGACCCTCTTGTATACATTCATGTAATCAATAAGAATGTCCCATCAAGAGTGCCTAAATATGAACCCCAAATAACAACATGTAGGCTTCAAGTATTAACTTTTATTAATTAGTTTTCCACATCATGCAAATTGTCAGTGACCGAACTTACATGACCTTTTGTTATTCAATATACTGTGTCATCCGTATAGTATCGTATACCTGTCACACTCAACGACAAACGGTACACATTTTTAAGAAAAATTCTTGATTAAATATAGTAATGAAATTGTTTAAGTAGCAATTTTAACTCTCATCACAATCATAATCATGTCTGAAAACGATCGATAAATTAGACATTGATGAGTGTTGATTGCAACCAGAAATTAAGTGATAATCGAAATTTTGATGCAGTGTCTATTACCTAAATAGGCTGCAACGTTGCCAACACACATAAATTCAAGAAATGAAGAAAATTAGAAACCAAAATCCTTACACGTAAACTCACAATCATTAAAATCTGTTGTTTAATGATGTTACGCTCTGAAGTATGTTGGACCGTTCTATCATGTTTCTACAGTATCCCCACCATAGCAATGTTCACTATATCAATCCACTCAAGAAATGTATTAACAAATATAAAAGTCTCTTTTCGTATGAAAAAGGTCATTAATTTGACAAGATACACAATTTGAAGCATTATATGAACAATCTAAATTTGTCCTAAAATTATTGTGAAATGTCGAAACTTCTTTTAACGATGTAGTAATGTAGCCGTTAATCGCATTGACACATAAGTGAGAAACAAATCCGTAAAAATCGTAGGTTGTTTGTCTTAAAAATGCATAATAAAAATAAAATCTGCGTTTTTTTAGTAGATATAAGGAAATATTTCACTCGTGAAGTGAAAACATTTTGCATTGTGATTCGTGGCTTCGCCACTCGTGACAGTATAATGTCTCCCCTTCACTCGTGAAATATTTACTTATATCCACTCAAAAAAACGTAGATATCCTATATATATAGTATGATGAAATGAAACGAGATAACATTTCGAAATAAGAAGTTGAGTCCAACTAGATCTAGAAAAGCTATTAAAAAAACCCAAATACGATACAAAAAGACTACAAGTTAGTCTATGAGATTTTGATTAATTTAATCGGTAATGAAAATCACATAAATCTTAATGAAATGATGAGGACATATAAACGTATCTCTAATTGTATTGAACGATGTTACAGTACTCGTACAAACTACACAATGAATTGTGCATTTTTTCCGTCAAAAGTCTGTAAAATTTTATGATAAAAAGAATTACCTCAAAATTAATCCAAATGAGTTTATGTTGGAGAAGCTTTTTATCCCATTGATGAAGGAACTTCCAATAAACCTTTAATTGTATGTAGATATACAGATTTGAAGATGCAGTTTTCTCAGGACTTATATTTGACATCTAGCAGTAATTGAAATTATAGTACACAAATAAATTATAAAATCAATATTGGAGATACAACAAGTTGTTAAATGTTACAAACTCAACAGAGACAAACTCCTTGAGGAATTTTTAAAAAAAAAGAGAAATTCAAACCACCAGAGATGCAAAGATTGTGTAAAAAAAAAAGATTCAAATAGTATTCCAGTAAAATAATTGAAAAGATGGCAGAGAGAAATCTGCAAAAGAATTGCATGTGAATATAAAGAAACAGTTAATAGAGGCTTAATATATTTGCACAAGGAATAAGAATTTTTTGAATTGTGCCAAAGGTACACCTGCGTAATGTATGATCTAATAATAGACTTCAGATTAAAACAACAACACAAAAATAATAATATAGTACCTTACCCTTGTTATGTGATTCAGTTTAAATTGGTTAAATCACTTTGACTTAGTTTTTTAAAGAAGCAAATGCATTCAGCGATATAAAAATTTGCTATACCGAAAATAAATTTTTAACATAAACAGTTTTGATTGCACTTTAACATTTGACAATGATGACTTATGAATGGATAGAGATCACAGTGCAAAGTGAAATTTTGGCAGATTCAAATAAACAGGAAGTGTGGATGGCAACATATGATTGTACTATATCATGTTGGTATTCAACATATAGAAATGTGCCAGAATGAGTCAAGTCAGTATACAAATTCAATTTGTATGTCTAAATCTTAAAACTGTTGAATGTAAAATTCCTTTATTTTATAATGGTGCATTTAAAGCAAATAACAACAGCATATATATGAAACAATTTAATTTAATCTGCAATAATTTTAAAATTCTACAACAGCACGACTGGAGATACGTGAAGGGAATGAAGCATGTACCTAATCGATCACGGGCTAGAAGAACATTAATCGGCACACCAAGGTTTCGGGGCGCCTACACCTGCTATTTTGATAACTGCTTATAAACGCAAATATAACTATGGAGCAGGTATTGTTTAATATTGCAGAAGATTGTCAGCTGATGAAATAAATTATGTGGCAGACATGGATGCGCAAACTGCCTAGACTTATATCTTTCTGCAAGATAGCAACGGATTAACATCTATATTGAATTAACGTATAAGGTCCTATGTAATCTGTATATCGGGTACACAGATACAAATCAAAACAGCTATTACACAGTTTTTTTTATAGTATCAGACTCTGCTAAAAATAATGGTGTCATTAGTTTCAGAACAGCAAAAATAAGACACAGATGAAAACTTCATGGTAAGGTTTCAACAATACATAACAGATTCAAAAGTGAAATTAGACCATGCTATTGGTGGCGACGATATATTATTGTTACCGAGTAACATGTTCATGCAATGGGTGTTGTCGTCAGATGTAACATAAATGTTAAGAAATCCAGCGACCTTTTAAAACTTGGATTAAATCCTACCATCAATATCTATGTACAAATATGTATTCAAAAGGCTGCTGATAAACAATCTCCAAGAGCACGACAAAAACTGCAGATGACTAAAAGGAAAAAAAGTGAGTAAATATTATTTGGAGAAAAAGGATTATGATGACGATAGACCTACTGTCAAAGTATGTGCATAGCAACACTGTAACTCATGTACGCCTTTGTTTTGTCAAAAAAATGATTCATTTGGTGGAGGTAGAAAAGATACAGTAGAATCAACAGCAGGATAAATTGCACTTTTTAGTATCAGACCATCTTTGTATAGGGACTATTCATGATTCTTTCGACGCATCTGTGTGAAATCATGCTAATTCCGCCACTTAACCAGTTACAGGAAACATGTCATATTCTGTCAGCAGCTTTAATTCTACACCAGATGTATTTAAACTGGCATCGTGTACTAGTCATTTTGCACTGTAAGAGTCAGCAGGTGCTAATTTGCAATATTTTATACAGACATTGCTAAACTCATAAATAAAAGTCACATAGCATCCATGTATCTTTTTTTACGTAATACTCATGTTGATCTCCGAGTGTTACCAGGCTGAAATGTTCCATGCCATTATGTACATATTGGTAATCGTCATTCGAATAAATAGTTAAGTAACGAATAAAACATCTCCTTTGGTGGTGTAGCTATTTCGTGAAACCTTTCAAAACTATCCATGTATAATCATGGGTAAATGTTTTTGTCCAATATTTAGACTGCAGCTGCAACGTTAATTATGTAAACTGTTTCGGTTTCCCTGTACATTTTTTTATCATTTAAATTTTTAGCCAGCCTTTCCATAAATTGTCCCACTAATGTAAAGCTATCTGCAAACCTAAATGTTCCTTTAACTGTTGTTTTTTCTCCTTCTTTCATGAACCTATGAGCTACGCAATCAAGTCTAAATGAAATATATTTCACGTCGTTGTTCGCTATGATTTTTATTTTTCAGTTGGATCATTTTAAATCAATGTCTTGATGAATAGATGACTGTCATAAGCAGGCTAATTATGAATGTAAGGTGGTATACATTTTGGATATTAAGACTTTAAATTGCATTCCCTATGTGCCGGATCTCAATAATTGCCCGTTAAGTGATTGTGGTCTCGAACCTTATAGTTCACGATATCACTCTCACAGAGATTTCATATATTTGTTGAAGTAAATAGTTTTCATCTTCCTCAGTGAATATGAAAGGTTTTGTATTTGTCGATCTTTATTCGTCATATATTAGTTTTTAAATCTTACCAAACGCATCATAAACTACACTAATGCAAACTGTGCCGCTGTAAGATATCGGGTGATATTCCCTGTAGATTAATTTAACATACAAACAGAGCTCTGATGGAATGAGTTTGGCTGTTCTATTGTCTATGATTGTGCCGAACACTTTGTGTCGGTGCTTCAATGATGTATTAAGTTATAAATCGACTTCAGCTAGACATTTCCCTGTCATTGAGCAAAAGTTGCATTTTGCCTCTGGGACGATTACACATCTGCCCTAATTACAGCTATTCAATTATGTGCCAGTTTCTCTTTTACACTTTGACCTTGGCGCGATCAAACTTTCAAAATTATAATTAAATAAGAATAAGTGATGCGGATAGTTTTTAAATTTTATTACAGAAGCCTATTGAGGCTTTATGTGTGTAGAGTTGTCACGATTGTAATATAGTATTATGTGTTCTGATCATTTGTTCAGGTGTATTTATAAAATTCAGGCATTTTGTTACATATACGTTTATGTCAGTGATGTCTATTTATCTGTGATGACATCTTTTTTGAAAAAATCTTTTATTCCAACGAAAAGGTAAGTTTCATCTTTGTAGTCATTCTGACCACCATGTTCAAACATGATTAAAATGTCAACCTGTAATTCCCTTTCTATTTAGTTATTATAACAGGATTGATATAATTTATATTCGCACCGCTACCCCCCTCCAATATTTCATACATGCTTATGGATATATAAAAAAATATGTTTATTTCATCGATCATCTGTCAGCGAATGACTGTATCTATCTAAATTATTATTCAATAGCCTATCTACATGATCACTTGGTGTATTTAATACACTCTCAATTGTATAACAGACACGTCGTCTTCATTTTGTTACGTTTATACAAGCTTTCTTGTTTTTAACATATTAGGCAAATCTATGTTTTTAGCGCCCCAACCCCAACCTCAACCCCAACCCACATCCACCGCCGCCCCAAGCGGTTGATACATATACGCAATGTTTAAAATTTAATCCTGTCCAACATCCTTTTTTTAATTTTGCTTTTTTCTGTCCATATTTCGTATGTAAAATATTAAACGTTCAATTATATTGTCAAGTTCACATCTGTTTGGAACCCATATATTATAGTAATAATTTATACGCTCAACTCACTCTACCTGATGTCACTGATCCACTTCAAATACAAGGTTAAACTTAACCCCCATTGGAGCTTCGAGGTTGAAATGAAAGGTCAGGAGATTCTGAAGTAATTCAACCTGTAAGCATAGTAAAATTGTTTTCCAGAGATCTAAGATGCACCACAGTTTCACATGCCCTCTAATTGAAACAATGTCAAGTCATATCCTTGGCACATATTAGATTGTATAATCCATCGACTCAGACAGATCAACCCAATTCATTGTAATACTTGAACAAATTAATGGCCAGAGTATTTATTTAACGAATGCAGATTCATGGAATTTATACCATATGTAGTGGTATATTAGGTTTAACCATACATGCATATAGACTCACATTTAGATAACTGGTACTCAACAAGTGCACTAGAATGATTGTGTTGCATTGACACAGATACTAATTAGAAATATTGTGGGGGTATGTTATATAAATCATAAAATCTGCTGAAATAACATATTTACAATCTATATTTATCTTTTTTAAATATAATTCTTATGACTCTACAACAAAACTTAGTAGTAAGTAATTGATTCTCAAATGCATCTTCTGCTTGCACATTCCAGTTGCCCAACTTTTTGTTCTCTTATTAGCTTCAAAATTTGCCTTGCATATTTATTTTCTGTTTTGTATAATTTCAGTTGCTTTTGCTTTCGAAGTATTCAGTTGCTTTCATTTGCTTTTGAATTATTCAGTTGCTATTGAAGAATTCATCTTGCCTCGCTGTAGCTTGACATGTTTTTAATTTACTGTTTTGTCAATTTATTACATTTATTCTCAATAAATACTTCACCTTTTAGATTTTAGATTTCATAAATAAGATAATGATAAAATGCATATCTTTGTATTACTATGATGTTTTTCACATCGTTATATTGTTCTTGACCTTTGTACAGCTTCAAATATTTAAGTCGACTAGTACTTATAGGTTACTGCATTTGTATGGGAAAATATGAACGAGTTTTCTGAGTTATACTGCACGACGTCAGGAGTGCAGTATAGCTCAGAAAAAACGAGTTCATATTTTCCCATACAAATGCAGTAACCTTTTTATTATATACTCATTTTGCTTTTCTACCTAAGGCTGAATAAAAAAAAGAACACACTACAAGAAACAAAGTAACTGAATTTCTGCTATACTCTAAAGTAAATACACAACCGAAGTTAAAGCAATACACAGTAACAGTATTCATGCGCACATGGCACCGCCCAGTGACCTTTGAACTTGGTTGAGTACCGCACGCTCAGTGATTTGTTTCAAAAAGAAATCTCATTTTGGTCTACTTAAAATTGAAATTTCGAGTCATATTGTGAATGACTGCGCCTTGGAACAACTTTCCCAGTTGATTTGGAATGGAGGGATTTTGTTTTTATGTCGATTCAGCTAAATTCTGCTCTTTTAGTTTTTAGCTGGTTTTATTACGTACGATGTACATGTAGCTAGAGGGAGTGGCCTCGACAGCAAGCTAGCGTACACATGTGTTACTGTCCTGTCATTGATAGTTTGGAATCATAAGGTGGACAAAATATGAAATTCTTTTAAGTGAAATTCTCAAGAAGATGCAGGATTAAATATTTTTTTAAGGAATATTAAATTCATTTTGTTTTGGAGTGCAGTAAATTCTCCTTTGGAATGTTATTTCTGTTGGAAATGTAGTCTAGATTGCAGTGCAATTTCGCGCCGTGGATCAGAAAGTACATTTTGAAGAAATTCAGGATGCAGAAAAGTAAATACATTTATTGCCATTCTTATTACCAGCTATAGATGACATATTTATATGTACTGTCATAATAAATCCAAACAATTTCTCAAATAAAAAAAAAAACGGCAAAATTGCAAATCGGCTGGGGTGTGAGAGCCCATTTCGTCAGCGGAAAATAAGGCTTCTTCGTTATCGTGGCTTCTTGGCTCCGAGGCACTTGCTTTTATACCAAAACCCGCCTTCTTTAGTTGTATTTTTTTCGAATTTAGTGCTTGGACTGACTTGTAAAATTAGCGGTCTCTGAGAGAAACGGAATATCATTTGGTCATAAGATGCCTTTTTATGCTATTTTTTAATAGACTCTAGAGAGCACGGTTCATAGTCTGAACCATCGGCTATATAAGTGTTTAAATGATCAGAATGATATTTTCAATACTGCATACCTCACGTTTGTTGTCATAAAGCCACCGCTGTACATTGTGAATATCACGTTCAGTCACTTGCTTGGTTGAAAGATTCTTTTGTGACTCAATGAATTCATCCACATCGCCAGCTTTGTCATCTCTACTCTCAAACAGCTTGTTTAGTTCATCCACAGACAAATCTAATAAAGCAAAAGCTCCGGTGTCTGCTACATTTGCGTACATTGTTTGTTTACAATAAAAAGTAGTTCCTAACACGCGATACTATTTTTAGACACACGTGTCGTGCAGTATGAAGCCGTGCAGTATGGAGAAATACTGCACGATTCTGACAATGCAAAGTTAATGGAGAAAAAAATGAGTATATAATAATTTTACATACAGAGTGTAAATTGTTTAATTCCACTTGTTTAATTCCAGTTTAGATAATAAAATTTAATATTTTAGCTGATATTTCACTGTCTAAGTATTAGGGGGAGGAGTAAAATTTCTTTACCATGCGGTCGTAAGATAAAGAGAACATATGATCATAACCTAAAAAGCTAATATAGAATACAATAACTTGTGTTATACAACATTCCATTTTTATCTTCCTTTATCACTTCTGTAGACATATATTTGACTATAGAGGTTATTCTTAAACGTTATTTTTTCCAATAATGAATTAGAAAAGTGATTGGTTTACTAGAGATATTATATCTTTTATTCTGTTCTCACTTTCCCCTTTTATTTTACACCTTCATTATAAAAGTTGGAAATACCTGTGTCCATGTTAAAACAAGCGAAATCATATTCTTCGTTTCAAATTATTTTTTTCTTTTCTTTTTTGTATTTTTTGAGTGGATAGGGTGGGTGGGTGATGGATTCTTCCTGTTTCTGTTGTTTGTTTACACCTAAACGTAACCGAAAGATAATATGTGCTTAGTTGTTTTTTTTTTAAATCTACATGACAGTAGCCTATATCTGGACAAAAGATGTTTTTGATATTTTTTGTGTCTTTTTATCTTTTTTGTTCTTTTTTTTTCTCCTCATTTCTTTCACATTTTATTCCTGTGTTAGAAGGAGGGAGATGAAGATATTTCTCCTGTAGATGTATGGAGTTGATGTATTTCTGGTATATATGAAAAAGATTGTTTTATTTTAAATTTTCTTAGAAAGTCACAACCATATATACTTTAACTTGATCATAAATTTACACTTTTAAAGATTAAAAAATGGATAACACACACATTAACTACAAATTATTGGGGATTAGGAGTGCAAGGTTGTGTTTGATTATCGTAGGAGAAAGCAGTGTCATATATATATATATATATATATATATATATATATATATATATATATATATATATATATATATATATATATTGTTTACAGGATACACATTTTACTGAAAATAAAATATCATATATCAGAGCTCAATCGGGTTTCGAATGTTTCTTTAGCTGTTATAGATCCAGTTCAAGAGGAGTTTGCATCTTATTTAATAAAAATTTTGAATATGATACAAAAGATTGAAAAGAGATCATGATGGTAATTTCATGGCACTAGATATACAAATAGCTGAAAAGTATTTCTCTATCATTTTCATTTACGGGTCAAATTATGATTTCCAGACTTTTACAATAATATCAATAATATTATAAGTGAATATGAAAATTATTCAATTATCATTTGTGGCTATTTTATCTTGTTTCAATATCCTGCATTATACTGCTATAATTATATAAATATAAATAATCCGAATGTTAGAAATGTAATACTGAGTATGAAATATACCTTTGGTCTTGTAGACCCATTTGGAGACCTAAATTCATATTTAAAGAGATATACACGGAGAAGAAACAATCCCTGGAAACAAGCTAGATTAGATTTCTCTTTGATGTTAGGATCTCTGATGCCAAAAGTAGAAAAAATAACAATTGAATCAAGTAATAGATCTAACCACTCTATGATAATATTAAACTTATGCTCAATTGATTTTATTAGAGGTAAGGTGGAAATTCAGTAACGGCTTTCTTGAAGATATTAAATATGTATATGAAATTTAAAAATTGGATTCAAAGGATAAAATTTAATTATTAGCTATGATTGAAATATAAACAATCTTTCAAACACAGATATAGTGTTACGACTCTGCGGTCTTAAAATAATGTAACAGAAAGATAGTGAAACCAACAATGTATGTAAAATCAACAAACAATTTATTTCTAGACAATTAAAGTGAATATTCAAAAGACACTTACAGTAACGTGAATTAAAATCCAAATATTCCAATAATCCTAAGTGTCCTAATCACAAGTCCTAAATATAGAAATTATAAAATGTTCCGAATGAATGAATGTTCTGAATGAATGGGTAGTCTGGAATGTCCTGATGTTCCAACGACAATGTAATCCAGATCATCTTTGAGAATGTCCACAGGAATCCAAAAGTCAAATATTTAAATCCAAAGGTTAATGAGCACTTTAGGTAACTCCAATGAATGTTCCAATAAATAATTCCTTTCGAATTATGTATACAGCAATATAGCATTACGGCATTACAGCATTACAGGATTCCGGAACTACATCACAACTACAATTCCAAACAATCTGATGATTCCAAAGACTGATCATAAAAACAGATATTTTTAACACGGGATATAAAATTGGAATGATTATAATGCGTATATCAAGGTCTAATATACTCTTTGCAAATGGCCTATTTCACTCAATATTAACAAGACAAAATCAGTCTGAATAGGAAGTAAGAAGTATAATGTAGAAACCTTTCATTATAGGTTGAAAGTGCAATGGGTTACTAAATTTACTTTATTGGGTATAAAGTTTTCAATCGACTTAAATAACATGGTACAGGTAAATTTTGAAAGTTAAACACACATGCTAAAGACATTTCTGAGGAATTGGGCAACACGAACACTAACTCCAATTGGTAAAATAACAGTTTTGAAAATGTTATCTCGAACTCCCCGCAAAATTTGACTAGCAAATTGAAAGAAATATTTTTCACATTTAGATGGAAGTTAAAAGTAGATAGAATTAAAAGCGAAATTATGTTTTACAACATCTGCAAAGGAGGATTAGCAATGATAGAAAAAGTTGGCATATTAGGAGATAATTAGATAGGTAAATTATCAAACGACAAAGAACATTTGTTTTGGTGTGATGTTTTATCGGCTTGGAAACTTTAATACAAAGAAATATATATATATATATATATATATATATATATATGTGTGTGTGTGTATGTATGTATGTATGTATGTATGTATGTATGTATGTATGTATGTATGTATGTATGTATGTATGTATGTATGTATGTATGTATGTATGTATGTATGTATGTATGTATGTATGTATGTATTTGATACGCTTACATACCAGGAAAGTGTTCTTAAATTTTAAAGCTTTATAGCAAAGTACGACATCAATACAACTTTTATTGCCTTTCAAGGTGTCAATCAGACTATAAGGTCATTATGCAGAAAATTGTACCTAAAACTGAGTACAGGAATGCCAGACTTTTTATCTCTGACCCATTTGAAAATAATTTTTCATAGTAAGAAAGGTTTTAAAGATTATTACAAATTACTTTTAAACTGTATCGTTTCACCAACCTGTGAAAAAAGATGGCGAGAAAATTTCAACTTTGCTATTGACTATTGGCCAAATATATATATATATATATATATATATATATATAGATAGATATATATATATATATATATATATATATATATATATTCTAAATCGTTTAAAGTTACAAAAACGTGAATAAAATAAATGCTTATGATACCGATAAATGTATCTTCTGTAATGGTTCACCGGAAACAATAAAACTGCTGAGTAAAATAGTCCATAATTGTTTATATTCTTGTTGCAAAGTCAAATCTCCAATGGCCGCTCCAATGACACAATACACCACAAAGATTTGGCAGACAAAGACGATTTGATTTTTAAGAACACGTTCTCCACACCACACCCATAGAGGTTGATTCTGTAGTTTTTGGAGAGAGGAACTCTGAGAAAGAGATGTAGCTGTGCTTAACGGCATGGTCGTAACTCTTACTTCTTTTTATTGTCGATGAGTTGTGAAGCGATAATCCAAGAATCGAAACTAGGTGGACATCCTTTCCAAAGAAACTTTCACTTCTTGGAGTCGATTTTTTCCCACTTTACGTGTTCTTCGATGGAGAATGCTTTCGATATCGTACACGTTGTCTTCTTTCTTGGTCACTCGCTGTAACTCGGGCAATTAAAAAGTTCCTTTTATCACTTCTCCGTTCATATCTTCCAATGAATGGAGGGGGAGGATCATTTCCACGTACTTGTCCAGTGACAGGAAACAATTTTGTTGTCCAGTTAGGTAAATAACCTTCGTCAAAAGTGCGTTTTGTTATTTCAATGCGAACCCAATCTCTCGTCTTTAACATTTTTATTATTTTCTCTGGTCTTTGTCATTCCAAGCAATCGATCAAATACCATGACTTCGTTTTCAGGTGTCACTTACTTTTGGAGCACATCCAATGTTACGATGGTACGACTGGTTGTAACCTTTGATTAGATGTGGTAACGAGTCAATGTATTTGATAGTATGCTGATGTGTAAAATAATTCCAGATACGTTCTTTCAAAGTTCTTTGAAAACGTTATACGACACTAGCCTTCGTTTCAGGATTTTCGGTGGAGAAAATGAATGTGGCTTTATTTCAATTCTTCTTGAAAAACTTGGTTCAGAAGTTCGGTGCCTTTGTCTGTTTGCCATCGTAGAGGATGTCAACCACCTTGTTTCAAGACAAGTTTTAAAGCTCGCACTAACTCTGAACTTGTTCTACAAGTCAAAGAAACTACCCAAGCTGGTTTCGAAAACACATCAATTACACAAAACAAATATTTGTAACCTCAATTGTACGACGCTAAAGGAGAAACATCCGCTAAACTGCTTGCCATTGATAATCAATTTCAGCTACTTTCGTTTTACTTCTGGAAAATGTTCGTCGAATGTGTTTGGGTAACGTGTATATCGATTGTTTTGTAGCCAATGTCGTACATCTTGCAGATGAAAATTTTGAGGGTCATTTTTTAGCGGCAAAATAATTTTTTTAATTCCTCCGTAGCCAGTGGCATGAGCAGGATTATAGTAAATGCTGGCTACAAGTGTCTCCATGTGGTTGCTGCTCCTCAATAAATTAACCAACTACCGATGTGTTTTCTTCGTTTGGTATTTTTTGGGATTGCAATGCTTTACGTGTCCGAAGTGCAATAGGTGTAATGGAGGTTTCCGGAAGAGATGTGATCGGTTCTGGTTTGACTTCTGTCTTCACTTCTTTCGTTTTCTTTTCTGATGGCAAGGGTGTGGACATTATCTGTTTGATCCAACCAATTCTTAATGTAAGTGTTGTCAACTTGCGTAATTTAATGAATGAAGTTTGAAACTCTTCTTCTTCTTTTTCTCCTTTCTCTGTCATCCTCGTAGCCGTGTTTGTCATCCTCTTGGGAGCTGCGACTCCTTTTTGTTTTTCTCTCAGAGTAGTCTCGTCTGAAGGTTTTTGGTGAAACAGTTGAAGACGTTGCAACAACTGTCCATACCGCTAAAATGTTTCTTTTTCTGACAAATCTGTTCGATCCATCAACGATTATAATTCTTGTAGTAAGTGTGAAATTAGGATTAGGAGGTAAAAGTGGTATCCGTTGTTTGTACCAACGATGGAGCTCCATCCACCCTTGTTAAGGAACTAAAGTTAATTTTCGCTTTTTCCATAAAATCCAGGAGTAGAAGTATGATGTCTTTCCAGAAAAGTGTGTCCTTTTTATCATCTTTTTCATCATCTCATCACTCCTCCTAAAAGAGATCCAGCAATCGATCCTAACAAAGGAACAAGCCACTTTTAACTTTGGTCCTATCAGCATGGGTAGAAAGCCTATGATGGGTATTTTCTTTTTTACCATTTGGTGAATAACGTGACCATGTCGTCCTAATCGCTGTTTCTGTATTTTGGTAAAAGGCACCGTTCCTTTCAAAACGTTCAAACAACATCTGATCAATGATTTCTTGAGTACTTTTTGAAGTATTTGTTTTGCATAGGAGCATTGGATTTGGTAAGTACTGACCATAATGTTTAGGAGCATTGGATTTGGTACGTACTGACCATAATGTTTAGCTAAACGCGGAGCGAGTCTCTTTTTTCCTTTTTAGAAGAAGGTTTCTTTGGACAATAGTGAGAATTTTGTGACGTCTTCGTTTCAGGATGAAAAAACTGAAGAAAATCTAATCCAACACGTTTTTATACTGGAATTCGTCTTCACTAATTGTCGGGACGTCATATCAACTTGACTTTAGGTCTTACTGGTGTTCTTAACGGACTAAATCTTGCTAGTTTTTGTTTGAATAAATCCAGTAAACTTTGAAACATGCCTTTTATATCTTGTACTATTTTTTAGGAGAGGCCATTTTTTGGCTGCAACAGCAACAGCTAGATCAATATGAGACGTCGACGGAGTAGAAGATTTTTTAGAAATGGGTTTCCATTTTTCATCAAATTGGGAAACACTGGTCTTAAATCAGGTTTGGTAGGCATCATCATAAACGGAGGTTAAGAAAAAGAAGTGGCAGGGAAGACCGTCACAGAACGAGGTTTTCTTGAGCTTGTGCGTGTTCTAGCAGCAGTACCTCTCTTTTTTAAAGGAGACGTTTTCTTTTGAGTTTTCTTCTTAGAGTGTGAACTTGCTGCAGCTATCTTCTTTTTGGTCTGTCTTTTAGGTGGTTTTACTTTTTTAGCTTGGCATTAGGATACCATTTTAAAAGTGGACAAATAATGACAAATAATGATCCTAAAGATCCACTTCCACCTGGTTTCAAAATGATATGAATTTAGGTTTGTGTATCGATAATTGGATCAGGTAGTTGTAACAAAGCTACTTTATATTTTATTTTAAAAAACCGATTTTTTTTTGTGGAATGTGAATAAAACATTGTAGTAATAGAAGTGCTATCAGTGTTAACCGTCGTAAAACTTCTTTGATACTAGTTTCTACCAAATGTGAACGTACTTTTGCATTTTTTCGCGACTGATGGAATACAGTGCACGAATCAATTTGGCAGGAGGATAAGATTGAAATGAAAGCATGTTGAATACTATTAGAAAGAAAAGATGTGAATGATGTTTTTATAGTTTTTTAGACAGACGAAAACGAGGAATCTGACATGCAAATGACTCGACCTACTTCTTGACACCAATCATGAAACAAATCTGTACAAAATCTCTATAATCTAGATTGGTAGGTTCTAAATCGTTGAGTTATCTAACTTTTCGTCAATCACTTTGAGAACGGGGAATGCAACCATAATAATTCTGTTTAGAATTCTGATAATCCATCAACGACACAGGACATTTTATACGAATTTTTATATTTAATTTGTCATGGTGTAACAGCATCTCCGAAAATATTCAAAGTTCAGGTTTTTCTTTTTCTTTTCATCAGACACACACAATGTCTTTGGCATAGTCAGCTACCGCTTGTTTCCAAGTGTCGTGTCGAATCCAAGACATTTCCATTCACGCACATCCTGTTGGTGTATTCAGCTGGCTATACACACTTCTTGGTAAGTATAAAGAGTCGATAATGTCTTCTTCACACGGATGTACACAAGTTGTCTTCATCACTATTCGCAATACTTTTTAACACAATGAGTTTTTCGTGCACAGATAAAGTTTTGACTGTCATGTCTTTGTATATACTGTTCATAAATTTGCCACAAAGAATCTGCTGGTAAACGAAATCCAAGAAAGATAGTCACCAACACACACACACATCACACGTCGTCCAAAATTTAAAGGAATCGTGTGTGGAATCAGTTCTTTTAACAGTAATTGGTAATCCACTAAGTCTTGAGTGTTGTCATTGACTTCCTTCCATGGAATTTGGTGTAATACTGATGATAGAAGTCGTGGCATAGCAAGTTTTATAACGTCTTTGCAGTTTATCAATTTCTGACTATTGGAACATTTTCAAAGTAATCACTCTTCTTATAACATTCAGATACGAATGATACAAATGTTTTTGCCGTTTCAGATGCAATTGTTCTTTGCGTTTCACTTGAATCTGTACAAAGTCTATATAAATGCGTTCTCGCACTTCCAGTGGTAGATTATGAATGTGCTCTTCTAACTAGTAATATACAGGAATGTTGTTGTTCTTTTTTTTTTTTTTGAGGGGGGGGGGGTTGTTGTTGTTGAGGAAATAGTCATACTTTTGACAAACGGTATCTGATGGAAAATCATATTAAAGAAATTCAGTCACTAACACATAACACACCATACGTCGTGAAGAAGTCCCTTCTTGAGGCAATACTTCTTTTAAAAGTTTTTTTAATCCCGTAAGCCTTTGTTCTCTGGAATTCTTTGTAGTATCCCAACCTTATAGGTAGAAGTCGTGGCATCAGAACTCTTCTTAGTTGTGGGTAGTTGATCAATGTCAGACCATTGAAAAACTTTCAAAGTAATCAACCCTCTTATATCATTCAGGTACAAATAGTTCAAACATCTATGTCGTAGAGGATGCAATTGTTCTTTGCGTTTCACTTGAATCTTGACAAAGTCTCTGTGGTATATTCTGAATGTGCTCTTCTAAAATTTAATTCGGTGCCTCACTGACGGCAGAAGTCATTGCATCGAGAGCATTATATCCACGTAGAGTTTTGTCTGTCACAGTCCTTCCCAAGAATCAGTCTTCTTATAGTGTTGAAATAGCAATAGTTTAAAAATCGAAAACTGATTCTGAGTTTGTTTCACTTGAATCGTAACAACCTCTCTGTAAATGCGTTCTCGCAGCTCCAACGGTAAACTACGAATCATCTCCACTTCTAAAGTATCCGATATGATGATTATATTTTGGACCGGCCAATGGAAGGTAGCCACAGCACGGAAACCATCTGAAATGCTCCAGGTAAGCTATATTTTTTTACTCCCATTCGTGAAGTTTCACACCACAACTGAAACACTGCATTTTATCTACTTCTCCCAAGTAAACAAATCCACCTGCAGCTAAAGATATGGGACTGGGTCCTTCCAGATATTTTGGCTATTTCCCTTTGAACATCTGGAATCGACTTTCAAAGTCACAATAGCCGGGGAAATCACAGGAAACGAGTATTCTTCTTTGATTTGTAATTCTCGATGAAGTTGTTGAGGTGGTATCCAGCGGGGTTTGTAAGTGTATGGATGACGGCATTACTTTCGATAGTAGAGCATCAAGGTCGTGGTGCATCGCTGACTTCGCAGGGTACGGCATCACTCTGGTCGCAAGGTTGTTGTGTCGAATTTGTTATTCTAGGTAGACGTTTGTGGTCACAACGATCTTTCTTTGTTTGTTTTTTTTTTTCTTTTTTGGGGGGCGTTGTTAACGTTTAGTAATAGAGATCGGTGGACCGACCAAAGAAAAGTAGCGACAGCACGGAGACCATCTGGCGTGGTCAAGAAAAGCTGAATCTTTATAGTCCATACTGATCGTCACACCACAACTGAAACACTGTACTTGGCTTCCTTGTCCCAAGTACCCAAACCTGTTCTGGCTAAAGGTTTTGGAATAGGTCCTACCAGATATTCGAAACTCGTATCATGTGAAGAGTAGCTTATCCATCGGTTATGTCAAACTCATAATTGGATTGTTAGACGTGTTGAATTTTTTGTCCAAGATTTTGGAAGAATTTAAATCTACAGGTGTACTAAACTCGGTCCACACAGCAGATTTCCAGCTGTCGTGAGTTATGGATAGTCTCAAACGATTTTAATGTATCTGATATTTTTCAGTCGTCGCTAAATTCGGTATAATTTGTTTTTATTTTTTTATTTGTAAAAGATGTAAATGTGTACAATTCTTCACTTTTAAATACTGTTTATATATTGTAAAAATTCTTTTTACAATTTTTTTATTTTGGGGGAAATTTATTTTTAATCTCCGCTAAATTCCGTATTAGTTTAGATATTTTAGTATTACTTTTAGTCTCGACCATATTTAAAAAAATTTCGGGACTTTTAGAGTCTCGCTGAAGTCAGCGACTGTTTCGGAATATAGGCACTACTTTTAGTCTCATCCATTTTAATCTAATATTCAGGATTTTTCAGAGTCGGCTAAAGTCTGTGACGTTTCGGAATTATTTTTATATACTTTTAGTCACGTCCATTTTAATGTTATTATAAGTTGGTTCCCTTCATTAAAGCTATTTATAACATCAGTGCAAATTTATAACATCACTGATACCTCCAACATGATATGTGGTATAGGTGATGCTTTATATATAAATGCATATAGCCACTAGGCAGCAAGTCACTACACACAGCGTGTTGATGGTATAATATGGGGTGTTGAGAGTAGATAACTTGGGGTTGGTCACTACACATGGGGTGTTGATGATATAGTGTGGGCTATTGGTCATTACACACAGCGTTTTGGATAGTAATCAAAAAGTGGGGTGTTGGATAGTACTCAAAAAGTGGGGTGTTGGATAGTAATGAAAAAGTTAATTTTGGATAGTACTCAAAAGTGGGTGTTGGATAGTAACCAAAAAGTGGATGTTGGATAGCTATCAAAAAGTAGTTGTTGAATAGTACTCAAAAAGTAGCTGTTGGATAGTATAAAAAGTGGGGTGTTGGATAGTAATAAAAAAGTAAGTGTTGGATAGTACTCAAAAAGTAGGTGTTGGATAGTACTTAAAAAGTGACTGTTGGATAGTACTAAAAAAGTGTGGTGTTGTATAGTACTAAAAAATAAGTGTTGGATAATACTCAAAAGCGGGTGTTTGATAGTACTAAAAAAGTTGGTATTGATGTAAACCTAAGGCGTAATGTTAATTCCCGTACGGCTCTATAAATATTGAGGTCAACCAAGGAACTCGATAGTTCCACGATGTAAACATACTACGTAATGCTAATTCTTGTATGGCTCTCAGGTATTGAGGTCAACAACTTCTAACAATGTATACAATGTACACCCATTTTAGGTCAACCACTTCTAACAATGTGACAATGTACCATAAATGTTAAATTCCCGTGCTGCTCTAGATGGTCACCCAATGAAAACATACGGCGTAATGTTAATTCCCGTACAGTTCTCAATCGTCACATATTACTACTCCTATTCGTATTTTATATACCTGGAAAATACTAGCAGACGACACTGTATTTGCTTATACTTTGGTCTAGTAATATTACTGATTTTCATAAAATGATTCTTAGTGTTCTCGTCTCTAAAAATAGGTGTTCCGAAGGAACCTCTTATCCCTACACGAGATTGTAATATGCAAAAGATGTGAGTGGTTCTGCCTATCAATATGTAAGACAGCACCAATGTATATTACAGTCTAAGGTCCTTAGGTTATTATTAAAACTATCAGTGGTAAAGAAATGTTCTCGTATAAGGATACGAGATTTAAAATGTCAAAAATGACTCTCTGGTTTAATCTGGTTGACTGGACCAGCTTCTTTATATTAAAGTTTAATACAGCATCAACGTGCACTGTGGTCAAGAGATCTTATTAGATTTCGTTTTAAAAATGAGTATCCTAGAAATGTTCTCATACAGGGATACGAGATTTACAATCGCAACAATATGTTTGGTCCAGCACTCTCGATTTGTATACTACTCCCTCTGAGAAATTACAGCTGTATAGATTAAAGGTGGAGGTAATATCACTTCTATCAGAACCTGTAATTTATTTTATTTTCTCATGGATTCTTATGGGTTTAATAGAATAATGAGCTATGTGCATACGGAATACATATGTGAACAAAATTAAAGAAATCAGCTGCTATCCATGGTTTAACTAGTTTCTTTTAAGTCTATGTGGGGGTGGGGGCAAAACTTCTATTTGAACAAGAAAATATAATAAATAAGAAAAAATATTAATAGTAGGCATTTTGCAATCATGTTTTTGAATATGATTTGAAAATATTATAACATCTATCTTGTTATATTCAGTAATCGATACCAGGAAGAATGGAAAAAACAGTGCTTCTTGCGATTTGATATTCGTCATAAGTCAACAACTTTCTCTGGGCCAATAGAAATCGGGTAGCCTAATCAGTAAAAAGCCATAAACAGATCTGTGATTTGATAAGATCAATATCATAGCTTACTGAAGGGTAAATGAGATTTCTGTGTGGGCGAAGGTGGACTACGAACATGTGACAGGTGTTTAGAGAAACGTCAATATGAAGATGATTGTCTGGCTTGTAGTAGTTTTCCTTTGTACCCGTCATACTGTGGGTCATTTTTTGTGGGGCTCGTACTATCCAAGGTAAGCAAAAGACATATTAATAAGCCATTTTAAAATTTATCTCTTCTGCAAGGTCATGAACAGGAATCACAATATTTTTATTCTGAAAATCAGAAATAAATTATTTCATTTCAACCAAGCTGTGCAAAACATCAAGTATTACACGAAGATAGATGGACATTTAACATACTTGTAAAACAAAGGAAACTCAGATTGAAGTATAATTAAAATGCACTTAGAAAGTTTTGAATATATTTGCATTTTTATACAGATGTACATGTGTTTGTTTAATCGTATATATGTGTATTGTAACAGGTTATATAAATAAATTCAATAAAGTTGAATACTAATACAATTGTCAACAAATTTTACTTATTTTAAATCTTTATAGGGACGGAAGTATTTAAAGTTCATATTTGACCAGATATATAACCATATACAAAATGGAAAAAGTGTTGGAATTATACATAATATTATTGCAAACGCTTGATAAATTTAAGATAAATTTAAACATATTTTATTGTCACAATATGATACAGTGGGATTGGGAACAAGTTCTAACAACTTAATTAGTCCTCTCCCTACATGATACAAGTATTGCAACATATTTCAACATGGCAACCGTGTAGCAAAAATTGATAATGAACAATGATTGGAGAGAGGGGGGGAGGAGAAGGAGGACACAATGACAGCATTTGCAATACGTTATTGAAATCGTCCGTTATCTGTTATATATTTGCATACATGTTCTAGAATTCTATATTTTTCACTTGCATCACCCTTTCCCCAAAGCAGTAAATCTATGCAAAATACACGAGGATGGTTTTGTTCACTTCTCTGTTCAATCTGTTAGGGTCGATCGAAATCATGCCCACAGATTAGCTGTAACAATGGAAGAGAAGCTTGTTCATGTGTTTATCACGTTGATCTAAAATAGGGGCGTATAGACATTCAAGTTAGACTGGAAAGGGATAGAAATAGATAAAGATGTTTTGTTTCTATTATTCCGGTTTCTTGCAATTCTGGAATCCAAGTGTAACACTGAGTACCCCACCCTTAATGACCCAAGGAGAGTAGTCCTTGATTTGTCACTAACGAAATTAATGCCATTGAAGACAGCGGGTGACGTCATCTCTATACTATGCAGAGGGAAATAATAGCTTGGTGACATAACTGAGAGGAGTTTGAGCGACAACCGAAATCAAAGCTAGACTTTAGAACAAGTCCAATATTACTTTTTGTGCTTCCATTAGTGTGGATTTTGTTTATTTACTAATTTGATTTCCATCATTGAAACACTTCATGATCTAGTTAGTTGACTAAATATATCATTTAGCCCTCGATATACAGACATATTTATGTCGGAGTAATTTTTTTTAATATCGATATAATAGCATGAATTATCAACATACGAAAATTACTTTTTACGGCGTATGAAATTTTTTCCAGTTTAAAGATTAGTATTTGCATTTGTTTTGAAAACCTGCATTTGTTCGACATCAGTGCATCTCTTGCCTCTTCCCAGATCAGCTTGTAAAAAGAAAAGTTTATTCATAGTATCTTTAAAATGTTTTTTGTTTTACATTCATTGTAGATAATTTTCTATACAAGAAATTATGCGAGATAATTGTGGGGACTGATAAGTGTTTATTACGCTTATTTTATAAATTTCTAATAAGACTTTAAATCTCAAGTAATGCTAATTATTTTGACTTTTTAAGCGAGAAGAGGGAATATCAATGACCAAAATTAACAAAGCAGAACTTTGTTTCAGTCATTTCTGCACCTATACTGAATATGAGATAGAAATGAGCACCAGATCCTGTGGCATGTTTGGGTGGCAGCGATGTCCTACATACAGGTAATGTGATAAACTATGTCTGTCTATCTATCTATATATCTATCTATCTATCTATCTATCTATCTATCGATCGATCGATCGATCGATCTATCTATCTATCCAGAGGATTGTTCAGATTTCAAATGGAAAGAACCTATTCAGACTAGCCTGGACACTTTGGAACCCAACTGGTTCAATTATTAAATGCAACAACAACAAAAACAGGCAAACACAACAAATTAAACTATTGCTATTTCAAAGTGAATCAAATCACTCTACTTAGTCTAGCTATTAATGAGCATTTCTTAAAACAAAATAACTCCTGTAGGAGCGGTTTTTCAAACAGATTTCAACATTTTTGTTCACCCACTTAGTCCCTGAAAAATTTTGAAACAAGTAGAAGAAAACATTTATACATGGAAGTTCCAGATAAGAATAAAAACGTGAGTTTAAGTTCTTCTTTTGCAAAGTATTTCGTATATCATGGGTTTTTCTTCACAGTGCTAAACATCAAATGTATACGATTTTCTTTACATTTTATTGTTCTCCACTTAATACATGATGTTTTGATCTGGCTAGAAACATTTATTATAAAACGGATCAAAGGTGAAAGGCATCATTTATCATTGCACTTTAAACAAAGAGCAGGGATACGACAGTCCATCAGTCTGTTCGTCTGTCTGTGCTTCCTTTGTAGGATTTCTTTAAAACTTAATAAGTGTGTTCTTTTTCCTGTACCTCCATTTTTGCCATATTGCTTGGAAAGTTGTCACAAAGGGGTATTCTGAACTGTAGAAGGTAAGGAATACATTCTTCATCACTTCTAGGTGATTTTATTAAACCTTTATTGGTTAAGTACTTTGTTGGTGTGCATGTACAATTAGAATTACAAATTTTCCTCCGAGTTTTCGGTAAATTGTTGATAAATTATCCAAATGGAGGTAATGTCAAATATAGAATTTGAGGGAGAAGATCGCATTTACTTCTCCTACAATAATACAGTGAGGCTCTTACCTAAACGTTGTAAGCTGAATCAGTGATTAGTGTATATTTTCAATCAAGTTTAATTGCTTTGTACATTTCTCAGTTGGAGGCAAAAGAAACTGCGGTATAGCCTTTTAGGGAATTACTTGTCAATACTTCTTCTCATGGGAGGATTTTTCCGGACATATGAAGGCTAACTGCTTGTATATATGTAACAGTTTTTCTTTCTGATTTTTTTTTTGGGGGGGGGGTGGTTTTGTTGTTTTTTTTGTTGTCGTTTTTTTTTTTTTTTTTTCTTTTTAAAGAAACAATAGGGGAATTTGTTCATAGTATTTCAGACACAAAATGCAAAATGATAATCACTGTACTCCACAACTGGAAGGATTATTCTGAAGCTTATTGTAATATAATCTAAGTTGGTGGTGAAGAACTAACTATCAAAAGAAATGTTTGAAAAATGGTAGTATTTGAGGAATAGAATTTCAAATAGAGACTAGCCATCATATTTGTAGATTACAGGGAGAGTTTTAATTAAACTCAGAAGACTAAAATGCTGTTTGGTGTGGATGTGTTATGAGTTTTGTAAAATAGTTGACTAAATGAAATTGACATTGGGAAGCAAATCTTAATAGTTTCTCCCACGAGACAACTGGAGTTTACTGCAACATAATGGGGTACAGGTCTGATTATTGTAAATGTATAACAAGGGATACCGATTTTTCCTCTAACTTTTATTCGGTTACTTTTCTGAATGTGTTTTCAAAAGAGGATAGCATTTTGAGAAGAATGTTTGGATATACCATTGGGAGGTTGAATGGGGTGAAGGTTACTGAAACGTTGATATTTGTATATCTTTGATTGCATATTCAACTAGTTTGTTATTGTGTAGAGTGGTGAATATCTATCCGTGAGACTCTACATAAGAAATTATCTCTTCCGTGATTTTTAATGACCACATGTTCGGGAGTGGTGTGGTCCATTGTGGTCAATCGTTTAAGCTAATATTTATTGTCTTTAGTTACATTTTGAGGACACTGTTAATAAAATTACAGATGCAAGTGATCGCTGATCCTAACCAGACAAGATTCAATAATTCAAGCATGATGGATTGAACAATGAACATTGAACACATCGTTCATTGGTTTCCCGTACTGACGGGACATATTACCTTTATCTTTACATTCAACGGTCCATCATGATTAGACGGTCTTTTGCGTACCATAGTCAGGTCATTGATTGAATTATCAAGTCATTTCAAGGGAAAAGGAAACCTTATGATCTGATTTCATTATTATACATCAGGTCTTGAAGGTGTGTAGTGTAAGACAGTCAGATCCTCTTAGTGGTCAGGGTCGTTTCAAGGAAAAATGTGACATTGTAACCTGATTTCATGTCTAGGCAAAGCTTTGAGGTCGTACAGATATTTGGTGAGGTTTAGACAAAACGTTGTATTATAATAGATGGTGTTTCGCATGCCATGGTCTGTTTCCTAGATGAAAGTGCAAGTTTATCAGTAGGAAAAACTATGACATTTTGACCTGATTCCGAATCCAGATTGTAACTTCTTGATATGTTTGAATTAAATTTTACCCAAATATACATAGGTGACTGAACGACTTATTACGTAAGGTTATATTTAAAATTCTGCCAGCTTTTATGTTTGCCCATGCAATGATATGTAATTTCTACATGGTTAGAGTCGTGTACTGGATTCAGAGCCCCACAGTTCGAGCTCAAAGTCACTGCAAGATAAATTATTTAAACTGATTATCTCAGGGGTTTTCCTGTATGCTTTTGCAGGGGATATTCTGTAAGGCATCGCGTGCTAAGACGACTTGTTTAAATCAGTTTCATCCATAAGGTACAATACAGAACGTTTAGTCTCAAAATGTTGCATACTTTAACTACCTGATTTTTTGTCGTGCACTCTGCATTACTTTCTCTACATAGTCTGTGTATAACGGCTTTAAGATGCATAGCACACTGTGTATATGTTTCCCCTAAATGCCTAGTTGTTCTAATCACAATAATATTGTCCTAGTGTGCTCCTGTTCACGCATGTTTTGATTAATAAAAAACTTTCTAAATGCTTTTACATATACTTTAAATTTTTAATTCATAATATATTAGCCAATTCTAGCAATTCTAGGCTAATGATATCAACATACTATCAGATCGTATGATAACATGTTTCATGGCTCGTTCTTTAAACAGACAAGTATCCAGAACAAAACAAAGATGCTGTGACGGTTGGACAGGGTCCTTCTGTAGTAATGGTTAGTTTTCATACTTTTATACACGTTTACAAAAAATTACAAAAGATTTTGTTTTTTAACAGAGTTTAAATAAAGGTCATTTTCTAAGCCATCTAGCACTAATGCACTGTTCCTGGAAGATTCTAAGGGCTTTGTTGCCAACAATTATTTAAGACCGCATGATATATATATATATATATATATATATATATATATATATATATATATATATATATATATATATATATATATATATACATATAAGTAGTAATGTTCCTGGCCATATTCGTGATAGATCCTTATTGGTGCAATATGTTATCCCTCCAGTGATATAAACCAGATCGCTAAATGTCTTCGCTACCTGCACATCCACACGGCTAAATGTAAACTCGTAAATGATGATTATATTTTTTCCCTAACTATTGTTCTCTTCGTAAACAATGATTTTAGTCTCTAAGCGCTGGAAGATCTGTCAAAAGTCCAAACTTCCTCCTCCTCCGTCACCTGACCCGTAGGGCGGAACGACGAGAGAGAAAGGCCCGACGCAACAGGGTCTTCTGGGAACTCATTTGCGTCTACCGTCTACCAATGTTTTCTTGCGGGGGAGGGGGGGGGGAGCGCTTGAAAAAAGTATAAAAAAGTATAAATAGTCACATTTTCAAAGGAGATAATTAATACTACAACTATCTTCCTCCAGCGGCAAATTCTTCTCGCATAAATTTGCATCGGTAGAGTCGATTAGCGCAGACGCACACTATATATCTATCTATCTGCGAATCCTGCGAAACCTATCATCGAAGGTACAACTTGACTAATCTAATTTTGAATAGTACAACAACGAATCTGCACTGAATTATATTTTTTAAGATACTCGAAAACACAAACAAAGATTGCAATTGCGAATAGAGAATAACCAATTTAACAAGAATGATATATATTTACAAATAAGAAGAGCCCAAACTATCTCTCTTACCAAAGAAGTCTGCAATATATCAATCTTCTTAAATGTAATTCTGAATATTGCATGTTACTTGGAGAAGTTAGACCAAGTGCTTTGTACTTTGCTTTACATTTGTTCCCAAAACCTTGGACAATTCTTAATTCTACAGATACAGAATCGCAAAATAACATAATATTATCACAAACTTTGGCCAGTGAACATAAAAGGGCATACAATCTGTACTGAATAAAATCGGAGATATTTCATATATAAGGCAGTTACAATTGCGCCCCATATATTACTTTAACGAAGAGAAAAGTAGACCATGAACAGACCAATTTTTAAAAAAACCCCACTCACTAAGAAAATTTTGGCAAACGCATAAAAGCAGAGCGAGGAGAAAATGGGCAGCCGCTCAAGTACATTGTGGGCCTAACCTCACTCTTGAATCCGGCTAGTACGAATGTTTTTCTGCATAAGAAACTTCTCCTTGTGCATATAATATGAAATCATGCATCCTTGACACCTCTGTAAATAAGGAGAGAAACATAGAGATAAAATATGAATGTCTCTTCAATCAAAAATTTAGTTTGGTGCTACCTTAGCTTCGCAGTAAAACCATTTTTACCAAGTAGGAGACTTGTTGTAGGAATGCCACGGACGAAAGCGACAATTGCCGTGTTTTGGCGTTCTATAACAAGAAATACATTTTAATTAGGTAATTGCGACCTTGGACATGGCCATGGGATGTAGTTGATCCTATCAATACGTAACCAAGGCTTACACTCGGTCTAAGAGATGCAAAGTGGCGGACAAAGGGGGCTGCCATATTGACGCTAGTGTATGCACTGCCGGAAGATGTCGGACAAAAGGTCGCCTTTTTTGTTACTACTTGGCCATTTTCGCCTGTGAACAAGTTCGTGTTTTTGTTTGGTCAACTATTTATCAGAACATACCCTTTATTTAGAGAAACAACCCTCCCCTTCCCCAACAAAGGAACAAGTCCATAAGCAATAATCCGATCAGCCCCATCAGCGCCAAAGAGGCACACACTTATAATTTTAGTGACCATGCCCCCCGCCCCCCGGTACTTTCTGTCTCTCGTAAAGTACACGCAAATATTAAGAGTTAGTCAGTTAGTCACTAGCTTGTTTTGTACGGCCAGATGATTTGTTTTACAGTTTTAAAGAAATAAACTTTCGCACTTTGTCGGAGATGTCTTTATTATTGAAAGAGGCACTGCAAAATTTCTAGATTCGACAATTTATTCAGAAGATATGGCTTATGGAACCTAAGTAAGTGCTACACACGATTAAAGAGGCAATATTGTCACTTAAATAAAGTATTTTAAATCCTGTATTGTGTTTCTTTAAAACCAATAACATTTTCTTAAGCACAAACGTTTTCAGTTAGAGAATGACGACCCATTATATCACCTAATGACAGATAGCGGTTGTCCATATTCATATATTTCAAATTTCAAATGGCTGCCAATTAACAATAATTTGGAACATCTTGAAAACAATCTCTGAGCTGTTTATGCCTGGAGTTTGGTCCACTGTCGCAAAGAAAATGTCTGAAGTTAGATGTAATTTCTCATTATTACAAAAAAAATATGATTTTTCACCTTGTAAAATTGTTACGTACTTGAATAATGCATAATTCTCTATATTTGTAACGAAGTATGGGATCATATGACAATCAGAAACTTGAAATACACGGCCTCGTGATAGACATGCCACATTTCATACTTGAGGAATGATTCAAATGATTACTTGTTTGAAAAATCGAATGACGAGTGGACGGTTCAAGGGGTAGAAACTGGACATTGCGCAATCGTATTGGAAAAAAAGGATCCAGAAGGTTAAATGAAATGTTTGAACTTTGTAATTGATTACAAATCGATAAATTATTATGGTTTGAAACTAAAATCCCAGGTTTCAAATATAATTAAATAAGCAGCAATTTTCATTTTTTTCTTCAGAGATTGATTTTAATAAATGTTATTTTCCGTCACTTTAAACTACGTGTTTTATGCGTGCAAATAATAAATGAAATGTTCGACCTTCATCTGTACGGAGCATGGTACAATAAGAACTAGGTGCAGGACTCTTATCACCACATGCAACTAGCTTCCACGTATAATTTATGAGCTTTCTCGTTAAATTAGCAATGTCATTTAATGTTGAAGCCAGAAGGTTAATTATTTAAAAATATTTATTATTTTATATATTTTCTATGAACATGACGCGATTACTTGGGGTGGATGGCTCCGATCTTAGGGCTGTTTTATAATTCTAAGTTGTCAGACAGTCTCATTTGATTATCATTTATAATATGGTATGCGAGCTCTATAAAAAAAGATTATGTCCATTTACTTACTTTTTGAAGCTCTTATAGTCACGAGAAAAGGCTATCAGTGGCCAGAATCTAAGCTAAGAAGATTTTTTACTCATTATAATATATCCGATAACTTTTGCATAATTCATTGTACCAGCTTTGACTTAACATTTCATGACATTTAATTGTCTTATGACTTATAGCATCTTTTTTCTGGAGGAGATTGGGGGGATTAATTTTGTTTACACAAAGTTATACAAAACATAAGGGTGCTTTGAAAAAAAAATTATTTGAATTCTGGTTGGCCGACCCAATTTTCCGGACATCAGTATGGCTTTGGAGGAAATATGATTCAATAACAGTTAATTGATTGTAATTAAGACAACCATTAGAAACACAGTCACGCACGCAGAGACACGAAACCATTGAAGACAAAAGAATAAATTATCTAAAGAAGGTGTTCATTTATGTCAACCTTATTTGTATTGCGTCACTTGAATGATTTCATCTTCTCCTTGTTAGTGACATTTCATGTCTAAGATTTCAACCAAGATCACCCGCAGTTTAAAATTCGACTCAGTCACTGATATTTTATGGCCAGAGTACTGTATTTGTATTTGTTCGTCTTCAGTTATTACATTAAATGAGCCCATTTTGCAAAACTCTATGCAGAAACTATTAGTTGTATCCTATGATTAGAAGAGTATTTTTCTGTCATAGCCTTGTGTGGTGGAAAGACAAGTCCTGATGCCTGCAACAGAAAAAATGAAGGAGATGTGCGATACAACAATGGGAGCGTTGTCTTAAATAGTGGTGGGAGGTGCAAGGAACCTGATGTTTGTGTGGATTGCAATGAAGGTTACTACTCGAATGGCCCATACTGCAAAGGTGCGTAAATATCCCAATTACATGTACCTCTGTACAAATAATTAATTCTCTTTCTTTTCTATGTTTTATTTTACTAGCATGTACAGAAAACCTGTATGTTCTGGATGTTTTATATGAATTGTTTACTCTTTGGCAATCTATCTCTCGGCCTATCAACCTATTTCTTGATACATTTAAACACATGATTTTATGCAAATTAAAATAAAAGTAAAAATTATTGATAAAATTGTAAGACGACAACAGCATTGAAGCTTTAAATACTTGTGTGTATCTGTACTGTTTCTACTCGCAGTTATTGAATATCAGTGTATTTCTATCTATGTCTCGCTCCGTATTATACAAATATTGATTAAGTCCGAGGGCAAAAGCTATAATTATTGACCCGATTTAGTAACTAGCGCCCGATGCTATGTTTAATTTGCTATGACTGTCGCTGCCGACTTTGTTTATTATAAAGCATTATACAAACGCGAATGATCACACTTATGGATAACTAAAACGTGTCCAAATACTTGCAATAAGTGAAGAGTCTGCATGTGTGTATATTGACTGTTTCTGTTGAAGTTACATCACATTTGGATGTGGTATCTGCTTGAAAGTATGTCTTTTGACTGGCACAAGCTGAAGTAGTTCCAAAACTGTCCTTTCGATCAGGCCGGCGACTCTGAATTGACTGTATTTATTTTGGCTCGTTGCTGAAACAGATCATAGAGCACGATCCG